>SCDS01000777.1:0-44173 GCA_004149465.1 Drosophila nigromelanica
TGTTGAATCGTTGCGCTGTTGTTTGTTGTTGTTGAATCGTTACGCTGTTTGAGTGGGAAATATTTTATGTTTTCGAAGAGATTTCCCTAATCAGTGGTGTTCTCGACGGACTTTGTGAACGAGTGTATAAAGTATAAGTATAAATATATATGTAAATATAGTAAATACCTGAGAAGGTAATATCAATATCATCTAAATTCGGTTGCAGCGGCCCCAGACTTGGCTGTATGAAATCCGCAATGCCTGCACCACGTGCTGTTGATAAAGACAATAAATAATAATTTCAATTGTGAGCAGAGCTTAAAGCTATTCGAATGTCGTATACACTCACCGATCTCTCTGGAATCGGGAAAGGGAAACGGTCCATTTATTGCTGAGAACAATGTATCCGTTGTCCAGTCGTCTGGCATTAAGTTTCTATCGTTCAGCGGTGACCATTCCAAAAAGTCCAATTCACTTTTCTGCAAAATTTTAATAATGAAATAAACTTTAGTAAATTTTAAATTATGTGAGAGACGTATAATTTAGAATTATACTCTTTTTGTACTGTTAGTCTTTATAAATGCAATTTAAATTGTAGGAAAATAATAAACTCGAAACTATTCCCAATAGTTTTCATTTAAAAAAAAAGTATAAAAAATTGTGGTTCATTTTAGAATTAAAGGCAAATCAATCGATAATTTATCTAATGTAATTAAAAGTTGCAGTTAACAGATGCAACTGCTGCAATTAAGTTGCGAGCTGTTGCGTTAATTAAAAAAGTTTGCCAGACAAATAAGTTTTAAAACGCTTTTTTGTTCAGTTATCAAAGTGTGTTCATTGACAATGCGTCTCCTGAAGTTTCTGCATTATCAGCGTTACTTGGGTCTCACCAATTTGAACTATTCGAAATCCCTCAGATGTTATGTGCTGGAGTCCAGCTGCAGTTCGCATTTGGCGCATTTTCTGCTGCAGGCTATTTTGAGTGGCTGCATTTTGGCGACGTTCCTGCAATGGTCCTTGAACTATCAGGAGACGGACTCAAGATCGGGCGATACCTTCGATCACTTGGTGATCTTGGCGGCATCGTTCACCCAACTGTTTGCCAATATCTGGCTGCGTCTGCATCAGCAATCGCAGCTGCGGCTGCTGCAGAAATTGAGTCGTGTCGCCGCCGCTTTGAGGATATCCAATCTGGACAGGCTGCGAGGACGCTGGCTCTATTGGCTTTGGGTCTGCATGTGCGTATATTACGCCCTGGATTGTATTCTATTTGTGATTTACGATCTCAACGCGCAACTGGATCACGTGATCTTTCTGCTCGGCTTCTACGTGCGTGTTGTCTGTGCGAATTTCATCATCACCTGCTACAGCTCGTTGGTGTTGTTGGTGAAGCACCTGCTGCGCGCACAGTCAGCCCAGCTGCAGCATTATCTGAACAAGAACATAATACCAATCAATGATATCGCCCGCAATTTGCATCTGAACGATGAGCTGATCCTTCTGTGCCAGGTGGAGTTGGTGAACGTCTTTGGCGGCGCTTTGGTTTTGCCCTATTTCTATGCCACACTCGACGCAATTGAGGTTTTCTATTTGGCTCTGCCCATGGATGGGTTCTCCTATATGGAAATGCTATTGCTGATCAGGTGGCTGATACCGGTGGGCATCTATTTGAGCATGCCAATGCTGACCAGCGATCTGGAGGAAGAGGTGAGTAGAGCCTAATTTTTTCTTATCTATCTATAGTAACATCCAGAATGTTAAACTAGGAAATATTCCACTTTTAGCCTTAATCAGACATAAATTTAAGCTTCCCATCTTTATTACTTGACACTCTTCACACTCGTACACGCACATATAGCCAACACATATGTCGGTCTCGCTTGCTCAAATAAAACTGGCTGTTGTTGCTTCCGGTTTCCCCTTCTCATTGAAATTTCCGAATTTCCCATTATTTCTATAAATTCCTTACAGTTTCATGCAAACATTTTGTTGGTCTTTTCGTTTTACTAAGAGGATATGTTCAAGTCGTGCCTTTAGTCTATACCTTTTTTAACTTCGCCAATGTCACCCACAATTTTAATTAATTAAAATACCTCAAGATTTTTCTATAGATTTCACGCTTTCTTTATTCCTTGAGCCAATTCAAAAACTCAATACATTCAGTTCACCTAAATTCATTGAATCCAACGCAGGTCTAATTTCTAGACAGAATGTTTAGCCAAAAACCAAAACTAGGAAAGCTCTTTACATTTATACACTATCAGCGTTATTTGGGACTGACCGATATTGATTACTCTAGCATTTTGGAATGCTATGTGATCAAGGGAAATTGGTGCTCTCATAGCATTCAGCTCTTGATGCAGACCATTTTTGTGGGCGCTATTTTCGGTTCGCTGGCCAAAAAGTGCATTTCCTTTGTGGACATGCGATCGAGGAGTGGAAATGAGTTCCATCACATACTCGTCCTGGCATCTCCCATGACAGAGATACTGATGAACGTCTGGCTGCGTGTTGGCCAGGAATCACAACGGATTCTACTTCAGATGTTAACTCACTTGGCCTGGCGACTGAAAGTGAATACTTTGGGCTTACATCGACCTTGTTGGCTTTTCCGCTTATGGATTGGCATTAATGTTTACTATGCTAGCATAATAATCATTTTTGGACTTTCTTATTGGGTCTCATGTGCCCACTATGGATATATACTGTCCATCGTGGCCTTCTATGCGCATCTCCTGCGCAGCAATTTTGTGATCACGTGCTACTCATCCTTAGTTTATTTGGTCGCCGTTCTGCTGGAAGCGCAGGCAGATCAGTTAAACTCCATTGAGATTGGATCCCAGAATTATGTTGAGAAAGTAGCCAAAAACTTGTGGACCCACGATGAGCTATTGTTGCTCTGCCACGAAGAGCTTGTTCAAGTCTTTGGCGGCACTTTTCTGTTTACTGTACTGTATTTTATAATGGATGCCACCTGTATTTGTTATGTGTCCGCATTAGAGGAGCGATTCTCAGTTCTGGAAGTAATATTCGTCTTTAGCTGGACTATACCACTCTGTCTATATATAAGTATTCCATTGTTAATCAACAACCTGGCCAAACAGGTGAGTGCTTTCGATTAACCAATAAACTATTTTTGAGTAAATATTCTTGATACACATTCACTAAGGTTTCTTTTTTACATATTTTTTGTTTAATTTCTTAAGTTACTACAGTTAAAGTAAAAAAACAATTATGATTATTTACAGGGTATCTGCTTAATCAAACACTGCAAGAAAACTGAATTGCAATCACTATTAACCATTTGCCCCCAATTTAAATTAATTGAAATTTATATAGATCCTTAGATAGGTTTTATAAAAATTTCCCTTAGCTAAGACAATAATTTATTGCCTCCAGTTAGCCTCGCAACCTTCCACCGAGCGCAAGTGTTGTATGCAGATAGAATGCCGAAGAGTGCCACGAATGGAAAGCTTTTTACGTTTATACACTACCAACGTTATTTGGGATTAAATGATATCGATTACTCTAGCATTTGCGGCTGCTATGTGATCAAGGGAAATTTGTGCTGCTATAGCACTCAGCTTTTGATGCAGATCATTTCAATTTGGGCTTTTTACGCTGCACTAGCCGGCACATTTGTGGAGTTGCGTTCTAAGACAGGAAACAGATTCCATCACATGGTTGGCCTGGCAATGCCGATCGCTCAGTTATTGCTGAATACCTGGCTACGTTTGCACCAGAGATCGCAATGTGTTTTACTGCAGATGCTAACTGATTTGGCCAGGCGTCTGAAAGTAAACACGCTTGAGCTAACCCTCCCACGCTGGCTTTTCCGCCTCTGGCTGGGCATTTGCGTGTCCTACGCCTGCAATCTGGTAATTGCCCATTTCTATTGGAACACAAATCGGCGCACGGGTTATGGTTTCTATGTGATCAACTATTATATGCTTATGGCGCGCATTGACTACATCGTCACCTGCTACACATCCCTGATTCACTTGGTGTTGGTCCTGTTGAAAGCGCAATCGGATCAGTTGCTGACCGCTTCACATAGATCTCTGGAGGAGCTGGCCAACAGCCTGATCAGTCACGATCACTTACTGTTGCTCTGCCAAGAAGGAATCGAGCATGTCTTTGGCGCCGCTTTGATTGTCTGCTTCCTCTACAATATACTGGAGGCCATCTGCTTAACCTACGTATCCACATTGACGGAGAGGTTTTCGTTTCGGGAAGTTCTCTTTGTGTTCAGTTGGCTTCTGCCAATTTGTTTGTACCTGGCCATGCCACTGATTGTCAATAACCTGGTAAAACAGGTGAGTTATCTAACTGAAACGCTTTAAATAGTAGGCTTCAAAATTGTTCACAAAAAATTGTTCATAGAAAATTTCAATGGTTAACTATTTGTTTCTGTAATAGTTGTTTTAGTTTTGATTACCTAAAAGGTTAAATATATACATTAACTTTTTTTTTCTTGGGGGTATGTATCACTCAGCTGCAAGGCAGATTTTGGGAATTTTAAACACATTTTATACAGTACTTAAAGTTTTTGAAAACAGTTTCTAACTCTCTTTCAACCTCAATGTAAAGAAACAAATTGTGAAACAAAAATTTGTTTCTAAATCAGTTTTTAGTTTTCTTAATCGAATTTTAATAAAATTTAGCTGAGCAGCTGAAAGCCCCTTTGGATCTAAAAACTTATATATGTGTATTCGTTCTTCTATAAGTGTATAATTTGATTAATTTAAGTAATTGAATTACTACTACACACACCTAGATTATAGATATAGTTATCAGATGAACAGTTTCAAAAACATTCGGTCGCATTCAGTTCGCCAGGCAACTTGTGCGCAAACACATCGGAAAGTGAAGTTGATGCAGTCGGAAATGCTGTTTGCGTATTTGCAGTATCAACGCCTTTTGGGGCTGACTTCCATCGATTATTCGAGCAGCTTGCAACGCTACGTGGTGCATGCAACGTGCTCTTCCCGCTGCGCACAGCTCTCAGTTGTGTGCCTCATAGCTGGCGCATTGATTGAAGCGTTGTGCGGCAGACGCGTCGATTTCTTGGGCATTGAGTCGCGAGTCGGCCGAGGTTTTTACCAAATTGTTGTGCTTGCATCACCCGCAACGGAGCTGCTGCTGCACGTTTGGCTGCACTTGCAGCAACAGTTGCAGCAGACGCTGCTGAATCGACTCGGCGCATTGGCTGTGCGTCTGCAGGTGGACACGATGGCATTGAGTCGTCCGCGTTGGCTTTATCGGCTCTGGCTGGGCATTAGTCTGATGTATTTGCTGCAATTGCTGCAATACACGATCTCCACCTGGCACTCGAACCAACAGCTGCAGCAGCTGCTCAGCCTGCTCTGCCTGTGCATGCACATGGTGCGCGTCAACTATATCATCACTTGCTACACATCTCTGGTCTATATCGTCATGCGCCTGCTCCAGGCACAGGCAGATCAGATCCGCATCGGTGCTCAGATAACTCTGTGGGAACTGAACAAAAGTCTCTGCATTCACGATGAGCTTCTGTTGCTCTGCGACGACGAGATGGTTCGTGTCTTTGGTGGTGCTTTGATATTTCCCATTTTGTACTTTGTGCTGGATGCCACATGCATTTGCTATTTAGCCACGTTTGAAGATCGGTTCTCGTATATAGAAGTATTTCACGTGATTAGCTGGCTGACACCGCTCTTCCTCTATATGATCATGCCCCTGATCATCAACGATGTGGCCAAGCAGGTGAGTCACCCACTTATTTGAAGCAATTTTTTTGGTTCCAAAATGTTGTGCAAAGTCAAGTGAACAAAATCGATATAGAAATTTTAAAAATACCCTTTAATATTGAAGAAATATTTGTAAATTGCTTTCAAATTAAATCCCACAGCACTTTTCCAAAACTTTTTCGTTCCTAACTTCACATGCTAATAAATTAATTAATAAAAAATTCCCAATTTTCGACAAATTTGGAGATATATCGAAATCAAATCTTTAATTTCAATGCGGAAGTAAGAATATCGTTATAATTTTAAAGCATTACTAAAGAGAAATAAATGTACAAACATGTAAATATTGTAAAATTTTCAATATCCAAGTAAAATGAAAAATATAACGAAATTCAAAAGGAGAGCAGTATTTTAATACAATTGAAAAAGTATTTTCCATTGTAGCTGAAGTGTAAACAGAGTCGTAAGAAAACACAATTAAGCTAATGGTTGGTGACATAAATGACATAAATACCCCTGGAATTTATTTAGTCCCAATCAGTTGCAGCTTGGTGATTAACCATGATTAAGTTAGACCAAAGTGAGCTGTATCCGTTCTATCGCATCTGTCGCTACCTGGGCATCCTGTGCATCGAGTACAGCCCGAGAAGAAATCGATTTCGATTGCGTCGCAGCTTCATCTGTTATCTGATGCATTGCGTGATGCAAATCTATTTGGTCAGCTGCATGATGACGCTGGTCAGCTTTTGGAGCTTCTACTTCATAAGCGAAATGACCGCAACGGGCAATCATTATGAACGTTTTGTGCTCTTCTCGGCCCTGTTCATACAGTTCCTGCAGAACGCTTGGCTGATTTGTCTGCAACATTTCCAGATGCGCATTGTGCGACAATTGGAGTTTTATCGCAGAAAACATTTAAAAGATGTGAAATTGCTGCTGCCGCGACGTCTGCTGTACTTATTGGTGATTTCGAACGCGATTTACATTGTGAACTTTTTGAAAGTATGCCTGATCAATTGGCTGGTCAACATCTCGTTGTGGTTCACGTTCAGCACATTTGGGTTTCCCCTGCGCGCACTAATCAGCAGCTTTGTACAGGGTACCTACGTCTGCCTCATCCATGTCGTGCGACACTTGCTGCGCTGCAATCAGGACCAGCTGCAGCTGCTTGTACATCAGCTGCAGCAGCCGAATCGCAGTTGACGGCATCTTCTGCGGCTGCGCGACTGTCTCGATTTGCACGATCGTCTGCTCGTCCTGTGCACCGATGAGATCAGCCTGGTCTATGGCTTCACTATCTGGCTATGCGTGGTCTTTTGCTCACTGGATGCGACTAGTATTTTGTATATCGTAACGGTTAGTCACATGGATAACACGCTGTGGGAGCATTTGTTGATGAGCGCCATTTGGCTCATACCCACATTTACAACCTTGGCAACAGCATTGATCAGCGGTACAGTGCCCGTTCAGGTATGTTCAGTACAAATTTTGTATATTGTGTAGTGTATATTGCATAGCTAATTCAAAAATTCTTACATACTTTACAAATATCCCCAGTTAATTGCTAGCAAATTTCATTTCCCAAATTATGACAACTAGCTTTTTGTCTGCCAACGTATACCAACGAGCTGTTTGTCTGTCAATCAAAGTTTATAATTTTCACTTTTTGGCAAAAAACTTCCATTTAAAAGTTTATACAATGGCGGTTTTAAATTAATTGTATATTAATTAATTGTATTTTATTATTTGACACACTGACAACCTAGATAACGATTTACTGCAAATTTGTTTTAAATTAAATTAATTTAAGCTGGCAGTTTGTTTAAGTGAGTCCTTCACACCTGCTAGGATTAGGATAATATTTACAGTCCATTGGGTGCAGTTAAGGAAAACATGCCCAGCTAATGGAATGTACACAATAATTGACTTGATTGTTAACTCGCAACAAAGTCGATTGTTATATAATACGTACAATTCACCACCCTCCCCCCCTCTTTCAAGTAATTATCGAATAATTTGATACGTTGACGTGACAAATTTGCTGTTTCAGTTGCGCATTTTCCGTCATGTTTTCCGGAGTTGAGCTGCGCATCTATTTGCTTGGCCTCAAGTGTATCGGTTTACTTTGCATAACCCACGATGCTCGCAACGGATATCGGACGCATGCGACTGATTTGGATCAGACATTGGCGGTGGTTGGTTTTTTGGTTTGCTAATGCCGGAGGATTTCATGTTGGTGCTAGATAATCGTGTTGCCACTATATATTTGCTGATCAACTACGGCGTTGCCTGTCTGATAATATCTCTGATTCATCTATGCTTTTTCCTCAAACGTGGCCGTTTGTTGGCGCTGATCACGCGGATACTCGATCACAATCGCCGGGATCTCGACAATTGCCATGCGAACAATTTCTTAAGACGCTTCGGCATCTATGCGGGTCTCTCGGTTCTCGGTGCGTTTACATACACCAATGCTTTCGTGTACTCTGAAATACCCGCAGTGCCGTGTGCGCTGTTCAGCTTCATCTATACGTACAGCTTTGTGCTGATTGGGCTTATCATAGCGTTCTACAGCTGCCTGGCGCAGGTCTTGGCTGCCCTTTTGCACCTTTACAATCGCGACTTGATGCGACTTGCTGCGACAACAACAGCAACAACAACGAGCTGGCGTCGCGGCTTAAAACAGCGCAATCGAGTGCTCATCGTTTGCCAGGAACAGCTGAACTCTGACTTTGGCATTGTCATGGCGCTAATTACCGCATTTGCACTCTTCTCGGCCCCAGCGGCGCCCTTCTTCATGATCACCATTGTCATCGAGTTGGACGTAAATGAGGTGGGCATGCATTATATAATGCACAGCTTGGCCATAAGCCTCATCTGGAATATACCCTGGCTAATCGCCATGCTGGCGATATTCCAAACAGATGTCGTTTGGCAAGAGGTGGGTAATGATCGCATTGAAAGTGGGTAAAAAGGGTATATTGGTTTTGAAGGTATCTCCGAACCCATTAAGAAAATATATATTCTTGATCAGGATCAAAAGGCGAGTGGATTTAGCTAGTTAGCCTGGAAACTATAAGAACTACAGATATAAACTTTTTGAATCGAGCTTTAAATTATCAGTTGGAAACGTAAGAACGTAGCAGTTGGCTGTAGCCAACTGACCAATACTCAGTTCACAACATAATAGCAACTTTTTTTTTTAAAAAATAGTGCCCAAAATTCATCCGAAAATTGTCTGTCAAAATTGTGGAACAGATTTTCACGATAAAACCGCTCTCTACACGGAAATAATCGATTTGCCACGCCCCCAGTTGGCGCAGCTACAAAATCTTAACACTGTATCTGCCACTGACATAGAAGTCTATTAATTTGTTGATTAAGTTTCTTTCGGCTTGTCAACAACAAACCCTTAATTTGAAATTGATACAATGCTAATTCAATAAGTGAAGTATATTCAAATCAAATATGTCTACACAAATATTTATATATATTTATATCTGTACATGTGCACTTAGTTAATTAGCCTGGTTCGCTACGGTTGGTTAGTCAATGCCAGCATGTCTGGCAGTCGCGACCTGCGTCTATATCTGCGTGTCCTTTGCCTGTTGGGCGCTTTGTGTGTCCACTTTGATCCGGAACAGTGTTCGCTACAGTCAACACCCGGCAGTGAACGTTATGCGCTGCTTCATCTGTTGGCCGTTTTGGCCGCAACATTTGCCTGCCTGACGTATTCGTATCTGTGGCCGCACGCTCTCTACATGAGGATCTACAACGAGACGGGCAACTTCTACGAGATTGTCAATTTGCGTGCCTTTTGTGTCAGTCTCTGGCTGCTCTCCATCAGCCTCTACGTCCGGCGGCGTCGTCACAGAGAGTTGGTGCAGCAACTGCTGCAATTAAATCGCCTGTGCTCGAGTCCGACAACCGAACGCTATTTGCGGCGCAACTTTAACGTCTATGTGGCTTTGGTGCTGCTCTGTCTGTTGAACTATATGAACGGTTATGCCCAGGCGCGTTTATCGCCGATTCCGACGATGATTTATATTGCTGTCTATTTGTATAGCTTTCTGGTGATGTGCCTGCTAGTCTTCTTCTTCGTTTGCCTGCAACATATTGTGGCAGCGGCCATGGCGATCTTTAACTGCCAATCAAATTGTCGACGCGACCTCTATAAAAGGCATTGTCTACTGGACATCATTGCCGTTGAGCTTTATGCCTGCTTCACTCCTCTGATGCTGATCATTGTGCCTTTGGTGCTGTTCTTGGCACCAGCTGGTCCCCTGTTTCTCGTTAGCACCGTGCTGGAGGGCAAGTTTAATGGCATTTGGCAATATGCTCTCATTTGCTTCACATGTTCCATGTGGAGTGTACCCTGGCTGACCATGATTACGGTCATGTTGCGCTCAAATGTCATCACAGTTGAAGTAAGTGATACAAGTGATATATCTACCCTAATTCTCTACAACAATATTTAAAACTGCGTTCGTAGTTTTATAATAACTGACAAAGTGATTATCTATCTACAAAATGATTAAGAAGTCTAGTCTAATCAATATTACCAGTTATATGTTTATTAAAATTTTAGCTCGCAGTTTGCAAACCTAAAAGAAATGATATTTCTTTATTTATATTTTTAGCCTTTCTCCTGTTTCTGTTTCTTTCACTTACTTTGTGCCTCCATGTTGATTTATTCATTGCCTCTGAAAATATTGCCTTCCTATGCGATTTTCATGATTTCAAGTAAGGCTTACAAAATTTTTGAGTTATTTTTCGCGTTCGTATTATAACTAGTTTAACTAGTTAATTAATTATTATTATCTATCCACAAAATGATTAGTCTAATCAATACTAACAGTTTTATGTATATTAAAATTTTAACTTGCAGTTTGCAAACCTATTATTTTTACCCCTTTTCCTGTTTCTGTTTCACTTATTTTGCGCCTCCCCGTTGATTTATTCATTCTCTCTGAAAAATTGCCTTCCTATGCGATTTTCATGATTTCAAGTAAGGCTTACAAATTTTGTGAGTTATTTTTTTATAGTGGTCTAGTAATTTTAATATTCTCTTTTAAAATGTATACGCCTCTATCTCTCTCTTTCTATCAGGTTTTTCGGACTAGATTTTCTTTGCGCCTTTTTTCACACTCTTTCCCTCTCTGTCTTATTTGCAGGCCAATAAAACAGCGAAAATACTGTCAAAAATACCTAGGACTGGCTCGGGTCTGGACCGAATGGTAAGTGTCTATACAAATCGTATATATCAATTATATAACTAGTCTGACGGAATTGCAAATAGGTCGAAAAGTTTTTGCTTAAGAACCTACGTCAACAGCCCATACTGACGGCATATGGATTTTTTGCGCTAGATAAAAGTACGCTGTTCAAGGCAAGTTTGTAAAATGAGATTATAAATAGTAAGTAAATGTATTCATACGATATTTTACAGCTCTTCACGGCCATATTTACGTATATGGTGATATTGGTGCAATTTAAGGAAATGGAAAACTCAACGAAATCATTGCAGAAAGCATAATTCAAAATTGTCTGACAGTTCAATTAACCCATTTGTTGTTTATTAAAAACTATAATGAATAGAAAACGTTTCTTTTAACTTACCGAATCATAAGTCAAGCATCCAATTGCCTTTGATTTATAATTTTTGCGCCATTTTCTGTATTCAGCTTTGATGACAGCTGCATGACGTTTCCAGTATTTTCCCTCAAGCACAACGGTCTGCAAGGGAAACGAATAAATATTTAATAAAAAATAATAAAAAATATGTATATAATAAATTGTTTTATTTACTAACTAATTTAGTTATACCTTGCACATTTTTCTAGGTTTGAGAACTCGTCACGTCGAGGTCTTTTGACAACTGATTTGAAGACTTTATACAAAGCAAAAGTCAATAACTGAGCGTTGCGGTAATTAAAATTTATGAAATTTTAAAACACACTAAATAAATTTAAGGTATACGGGCCTCTCTCTTTCTCGCTGTGTCTCTTTCTTGCTGTCAAAAACAACAACAATTTGTTGGCTAGATAAGATAAATCTTTTTTCTACACGGTCAAATTTCATTGGGATCCAGACCCAGAGTCAAGACCCAAGATAAGACTCGGTTATATACTTATTTACAGTACAGTCTGGATATAACACTAGCTGTGGTAGTTGACGGCTGAAACTTGACACTGGCTAATAATATGGGTGTGGCTCGTTGGGCTCTGCCTCCATAACTGGGCGGGAGATGGTTGTTAACCTGTTTGTTGTGATAAGCTAATTAGCAGTCATTGTAAAAGGTGTGGGCGGTGTTTACAGTTATTTCTCTGCATTATATATACATCATACGCTGAACAATGTTGTTTTTGTTTAGCTGAAAATGTGCTAATCTATGTGAAATTAAAATTAACTCAGCAGTTTAAAGACGAGAAGTCTAGAAAATGGAAGGAAATTAAACGTGGGTGTTCGATAGAATAAAGTTTTAATTTACCGCAATCTTTTAAGAAACTCACTTTATATGAATAATCATTTTGTTATAAAATAATATTATCCTCAAATTTAGACAATGTTTAAACTATTTTGAAAATACTTTTCTAAAACAGTTTTTAACTTATAATTCTGTGATTTATCTTTAACAGTAGACATTGTGTAATATGCTTATATAAATTTGCTCAACTTTTATTGACAATATTTTTTTTAGTTTTTACAATCACTTTAAATATATGGTAATCTGTATCGCGTGATGGCATTATTGCTTCTAGTTATCCGTGTACAAACAACAATATGTAAAATATCGCAAATATCATAAAATATATATTTAGTTAGCTATGTTATATAGTAACAGTGATCGTATAATATGGTATTTGCGTCAAAAAAAAGATAACATTTATTGACACCATATACCTAGTTTAGGATTAAAAGCATCTGTGAATTTTAAACCTAAATTTCCACTCTACTTGAGTCACAAAAATTGTCTGAAGCAACTGCTTTTAACGTAAAGAACGGAATTCCAACTATTTTTATAATTTGTCACAAAATTTGATAATAAAAATTTTAGGGTTTCAAAATGCTTCCGCCACTAGACTGTTACCTCGCGTAGTGGTGTTTTAATTTAATTTAAGCATATATTTTTCTATAAATAACTAAAGTAGCTAAATAGTACAGAAAGTGGAAAAGAGAATTTTATTTATCCTTCCAAATATTATAGAATAGTCTCATGAGGAATATCTCCCTTTGGTTATCCTTGTTTCTGGATATTTGTTAAGTTTCGTAACTAGTAACACACTCGCCAAAAATCTCATAACTAATCACAAAAATTGAGCCGCACAGCTGACGCACTTACGTACACCCAGGTTCGGGTGGGTTCTCCTCAATTAATGCTGTCGTCATGTGCTCGAGCAAACCCCACAGACCCACATCATACTCTGGCCAAACATCATCTGCTGTACGCGTGATCGACGAGTCGCGCGTCGGTAACCCAACGGGAGATAGTGCGATAGTGCCCCCAGATATATAGGTTACCCTCCTTGGTTCCGTTTCGCTTTACTGCCAATTGCAGCACGTGATAAGAACGCGCGATTTTTATTTTTGGCTATCGCTCAGCTATTGTCGCGTGTTATTTATAGAGCGAGATTTATGTTAAAATCGAAATCGAAAATCGCTATTTTTCATCATTTAATGGAACCAATTGCGGAATTAATGAAAAACGTACAAGTTTTAAAATTGCTTGAAAAGGGATACACATTTTAAAAATGTATGAAAAGGAATCTCTACCTTAAATTTTCTATAAATACAAGTTTAATTAAAACCTCAGAGGGTTTTACTGGAGTGTTATTTATAAAATGTACCTACTAGGACACTTGACTAGTCCAAAGGATCACACGATTTTGATACACTCTTATTTATGTATATATTTATATATATATATGCTGCTTATGACATTATCTTAGCACACAGATTTTAAAAGTACGTTTCACTTGTTGCTACTTACTTGGGGATTACTATGTATGTCAACGTCCAGCGGCGATGCGAATTGACACACCGGCGTTCTGCGCTTTTGTATAACTGCAAGGGGGAAAAATAAAAAAACACACACAGGTTAGCTTTGGGTGGTACGACGTGAAGAGAGAGCCTAGAGATAAGATTTCGCCCAGAGATAAGCCACATTGCCAGATAGCTTCGAAGAGATGCCAAATCGCTCGTGAGCTGCCTCCAAAAAAACAAAAAAAAAACACACACACACACAGATGGCAATGACAACGACCCACACACGTGCATACTCGACACTCGACCGTACAATAATGTTTTAGTATTTTTTTTTATTTTTTTTTAACGAAGTTAACGTAAAGATATTCGCCATTATCTACTTGAGAGTACGTCTAAACAATGGGTATACGAATGCGAGGCATGATGAACTGCAAATACATTTCACATTGAAATAAATATTTGATTATACTCTCTTAATATATAGAGATTGTGCAGTTGATATATATAAAATAATATATTCAAAGGGCACTTTTGTTATCTATATACTTATATACCTAGGGCACTAATGTTTTTCGAAAAGCTTAGCAAAAATACTAATCAAAATCCGGATTCAATTCGATTAATTATTTTGCAATATGCGTTTTGAATATTTGAGTTTTGGTATATATATATATTTCTTGAATTGCCATTTTTAAATTGGTACAATTTTACCTAAAATAAATAAATAAAAATAACTAATCGAATAACGAATAAACTATAAATTATACTAAGTTATATTTTACTAAGTTTATTTTTAATTTAGTTTTCTTCTAGGTAAGCCATTTTTAACTAATATATTGGGAAAGTGTATTTACTTTTTTTTTCAAAAGTATATGTACACACATATATAGATTGATTTGTAGATATTTTTGCTTTATATGCTATATTACTATATTTACTATGTTTGATTGATTGATAAGGAGGCTTGCTATTTATTAAAGGTATTATTGCGATGGAAAAATGTTGATTTCGATTGGAAGATATTTAAAAAAATTAAATTTTTTTTTAAAAATTTGTAAACCCGTACAAAATAACAACATACTTTTGACGAAATCGTAGAGCTACGAATTTTTGGGTATTGCGCCTCTGGACCAAGTGTTCAGTTTATCTAGTATGTTAATCTCATGAATAAACATTTTTGCATATATGTATTTATATAGTAAAATTCGAGTGCGAGACAAGAAGTAAGATGTGAATATGTAGATAGGTTTACAAGTAGAATACTCTATAAATAGACCAAAAAATTTTCCATTTGCCTTTGTCGCAGTTGCCGTCGTCGTCGTCGTCATTTAAAAGAGATAATCGTTCGTTGACAAGTTTGTAACATCTAGACAATAATTCCGGTCGCTCACTTATGATGTAACACACAAGTGGAAAGTTTATGAAAATATTAAAAAGGAAACAAGAAAAACGTTTTCCAAAAAGCAAAGCTGAATAATTGTTTTAATTATTGGTCATTTTTTTTTTTTTTGTATTTTTAGTAATTTAAAAGATTATGGGTATTGTCACACATTAAATGATGTTGTAATGTCAATGTCCGTTCACGCTGCCTAGAACATATGATTTTAGTTAAGGCATAAAGTACTTATTTCAAACGTATTAAACAAAGCAAGCAACAAACGACCAAGTCGCCAGACAGGCATCTCTGATAAGCCCGGCGTAGCTGATAAGAAGCGTAAGAAAAGTGCGTCGCATTGCCAGACGCTTGGCAACGGTCAAACAAGTGTATAAATGCGTCTGATACGGCAACTACAACAACTGGCATAATGGCTTAGCCCTTGACTGGCAGACACTGCCAAAAAAAAGACAATAAAAACCGTATGAGTGTCATAGGTGAGCGTGCCAGACTAGCAGATAACCTGTACTTAGTCATTTAATATAATTCCTAGTAGCTGTAGTTGTTGGCAACAAATATTTAAAATACTAGAAAAGCTTAATGACAAACTTGGTGTCTTATTGATCTTTACACGAGGTAAATGTCTAGTGGCGAAAGTAAAATTTACAATATAAATTTTTTTTTAATATATGAACATTTCCCAATTTTTTAAATTGTTGGCCACTCCGTTTTATTTATAATTGAATCTTTTTTTTAGTTTTTGCATACTTCGCCACTAGCGTGGAGTACTGTTCGCTTAAAATTCATTTGCGTTCTCTATTTGTGCTTTATTCTCTATACTTTCTGGAATCGAAGATGTTTGTTTTTGCCTGTTACAAAGATTGGCCTGACTCGATATACCTCTTTTAGCCATTTTCAATGAATACAGGGTATACAGAAATAGAAACCAGTCGAAAGCCACCAACAAATGCGTCTCATCTCTGATAGAGCGCATTTTACCGCATGTGTGTGTGTGTGTTCGTGCTTTAAAAGCTTTTTGTTAGCTTTTAGTTTTTTTTGTGTTTGTTTCTTTATTTCTGCTGGCAGCTATCAAATTGTGTTAAAAGTTTAGCACGTGTAGCTTTTTGGCGTTCAAGGGAATGATCATTAAACATTTGGTTTTGTGTTGTTTTTCATTTCGTAAATTTGTAATTTTTTGGTTAATTTTATTACGTCCCTGACTCGTGCCGTTCGGCCTTATTGCCGGAACGGATGGAAAATTTCGAATTAGATCTGACTCCGGATCTATTTAGGAAGGGGAGTGGTAATATTTGTGACTCTGCATGATCAACATTGTGAAAAGAAGCTTAATGATTTGTGAAATTAGAGTGAGAACACATTTTTCAGTGCAACACGGGCACAATTTGATTTGTAGTTGCTAAACTCAATTCGGTTGCTTTTCAAATCAATTTTGCTTTTTCAAGTGATTTGGTTAGATGCAACCTTCAAATGCGATATTGTTGTTTCCGGTCTTCTTTCGATTAAAAACAAACACAATAGTTATCTTATCCTAATTAAAATATATTCTACAAAGTACTATACACAAAATTATTTTTTATTTTCTTGAATCGATTGTTTTTATAAGATAAAAAGCAAGGTTAGAAAATTTACTGTTGTATTTTATATATATTTGATTTAATTGATTGCACTTGTTTTTAACAATATCTATTTCAGGCATACATATTTAAGTTTATTTTGTGCATATATTCCACATATTAGTACTAACTTAAAACTTTTAAAGCAATGTTTGCCAAGTTTATAGAAATTTGTATGTGGAAAACTTTGCAGATAATAAATCAAGATTTTCTTTAATTGATTCTGACTTAGTTAGTTGAATTTCACAATTTCTACTCACATTGCATATGCCAGCAACGCCAGATGACATTATTAAGTCGTATTTTGTCTTTCCATCGCAAACGGACGCCTTTAAAGTGATTCCATTTGGGCGATGTGAGTTTTTGACTGAAATCAAACCAAATGAAAAAAATAGTATATATTTAGTTCATATATAAACTAGCTAATCGCATTAATCGCAAAGTGTGTGTAGTTTGCAATAATAGAATGCATAATTTGTTTATAAATAATATAAAGTATAGAAATTTTTACAGATTGCAGGCTATAAATAACTTGCCCCATAACCCGCCTCGTTCACAATCTTAAAATAAAATCTGAGTAACATTTTGATTTTTCCCTTTGTGTTTTTTTTTGTTTGTTTGTATTCTTTTCTATCGTATTTAATATATATAATCAAGTATCGAAGTATCGATTAGAGGCAGAAACAGTTGTAAATCTGGACGGCTATCAAAACAAATATCCAGGTATTAACTGGGAAAGGAAATTGTGAAAGGGGTTGCTGTCCAAAACAATTACTCTGATTAATGAATGTATGTACTCTATCAATATCAGTATATCAATATTAATATTAATATCAATGCATATGCGTAATAAACAATGCTTAACTAATCAATACTCTAGCAATACACGATCTGTAAATATTAATGTTATTGTTGTTGTTGTTATTTATGTTGATATCGATGACTCACACCAACAAATAGTTAACAGGTGCATTTTGTTGTTGTTCTATTACACACCCTTAAAAAAAGCAAAAACAACAACAAATTGCATAACTAGCTACTCGAAGCGCTTGCTTCATCAATTGGCTGCATTCATGGAATCACTCGGAAAACCACCAAGCACCACCCCCTTGCACCACCTTCGCATTCCAAAGCAACTAGTTAGTTTGTTGACGCTGTTTTCTTTCTCCAACTTCCTGTTATAATACAACATATTGGCACTATTCCAGTTGATTTTCTTTTCTATTTTTATAAATTGCTTTCGGTGGGGAACTACCAAAAACAACACATAGATGGCAAACAATTATACGTCATCACGTACGAAATCTTTAGATCTCTAAATATACAGCTGAAAAAATTCGGTGCTATTACGCGTTGGGGAAACAAGTTTTAAGTTGAGTAATAGTAGACACAAGACTTATTTAATTAAGTAAGAACGCTGCTGTCGGGCGTAACCGATAGCGCAATACTTCTTTTACAGATAAAACAAAAAATTTTGCATTTATTTTAAATTCAGAATCAATCTAGAAATGCTTTTCTTTTTTTAAATTATGCATGTTTTTGTGTAATTTGTAAAACTATACTTAAAATATAAAAATGTAACTGTCTAACACAAAATGTAGCTAATTCTAATAAACGCTTTATAAATATCCCAAAAACGAACTGAAAATCAAATAACTAATAAAAAAACAACATTCCCCCTCGCAACAACTGTAAATTTAGCTCCCCCATTTGGGTTCGCGCCCACTGCGCATATTATCTAATAGAGCCCCAAGCGAGGTGGATTTGTGGATTTGTGAAATACGCAACAGAAAACTGAATGGGAGTCCTGGAGAAATGCCCCTGGCTGATAACACAATGCAAACATAAATAAAAACCTATCTAACTATCAAACTGATAAAGCGTGGTCATAAAAAAAACGAGTAAGCCGCAAACCGACTAGGAAAGACTATAAAAAAAAATAATAATAAAAAAATAAAAAGCGCGGCATGACGTTAAAAATAGATCGTCAAAAAAAAGTAAAAATTATATGTATACACATGTATATAAAATACGCAATATACGATCTTCGATGACTAAAAGCTTGAATGAACCCAAAATTGTGAACTCTAGCATTATGATATCGCGGCAGACGAAAGAGGGCCAAAATAAAAAACAATATCTAGTGTACGTGTTCAAAGCGAATTAGAGATGCGGCATAAAGTCCAATTTATATATACAAGCATACATATATAATTACTTTATATGTATAATATGAACAGGGTATATGCATACAAATATGCTCTTATAGTACGTGGTATAATAAAAATTGAAAATTTTAAATTGAAATTTTAAAAAATATTTAAAGTAAAATGGAAATTTCGATAATTATTGTAAGGAATTTTATAATATATTGTTTATACAAAACCAGATATATATATATATATAAGGGTGGAAAATGAGAGTTTTATATAATAGTTTTATAAAACTATTTTTGTATTGTTTTCTCAACGATCGGGCACGAACAAAATTGGTTAAAATCAGCTTGTAATATACAATGGTATACGTATATAAGAGTATTATTCTATCTACCAAAAGTAAATACGCCATTACAAACAAATTGCTGACGTTGTAAAAACTTTTGTTCAAAAAAAATATATCTCAAATAATAACAAAACAAAAGAAAATAGAGCGCAGAACTCTGGCTACGTGCCTTACAGGAATATGTATATACATATATAATATTTATTATATCTATGATCTGTTGTTATCGCATTTACTGTTCCGTGAAATTCTGATTTTTCGTTTCTTCTTTGCGCTGCTTCTGTAAGTGTATGTATCAAACGTGTAAGTTGAGTAAACATTTGGTAATCTCAAAATTTTTTTTCCAAATTTCGTTTACTGTAAACGTTCCTTAAATAGCGCAATTGGGTTATCTAAAATATCAAATACCTGGGCAATTGTTGACTTGAAATTGTTATGTTATAGGGGTGTTATTATAGATGGGTATCGAATACTGATCAGGAATAGAAGGAATATATTACGAATATGTTCAAAATAAATATATATTAAAAAAATATTTATATACAAGTATTAAACAGTTTTTGACCAAGTTATTTTAAATAATGCCCAATTCCACACATAACTTTAATTTTTTGCTTTGTAGAGTACACCAAATTCGTTGATATCCTATCGTGAACTTTATTTCGCCTGCATTGATATTTCATATTTTTACTTTAAATGTTTTTGTTTTTTGTTATTTCTTGCTTGCATTTGCAAACGTTTGCAGAAATTGAAGACGCGGTGGAAAACGAAGACAGCGCTTAAAGCAAAGTTGCGCCCAGGTAACCCGAGCAGCGGCGTCGCTGCCAGCGTCGCCGCAACATGTGCGGTGATTATGCGGACACGTCTTTTCGACCAGGCCCAGATTAATGTCAAAACAAAGAAATAAAAAAAAAAATCACGCTCAATTCGCGTGGTTGTTTTTTTTATGCTTTTGGTTATTGTTTTGGGTTATGGCGCACACTCACCTGTAGGCCAGATTCATGCACTTGAACAGCTTGGTCAGCGACGTCTCGATCTCCAGGTGGGAGGTGACCATGCCCATGCTGTTCTCGTCGCACTCGCGGTCCAGATCCATGCGCGGAAAATGCACCACTTTCTGTGGCACGTACAGCTGAACGTCGCGACAGGTGTTGGTGTCCGTCTCGAGGCCGGACTTGTCCAAGCTGGGATCCTCGGGATCCAACATTTTCACCTCGCCATCATCATCCTCGAGATCATCCTGCGCCTCCTCCGCCTCAAAGTGCGATACCATAAACTGACCCGAATGTATCGATTCCCGTTCGGCTTTCGTTGCCGCCAGCATCGCAGCGGCCAGTTCTGCCGATGTGCTGTCGGCAGCGCTGCCAACGTAGTGGAGCGTATGCAGCGACTGCAACTGCGGCTGCGAGTGCGAGTGGGAGAGCTGATGATGATGCTGGTGTTGTTGTTGCTGTTGCTGCTGCTGCTGCAGCGGTTGCTGTTGTTGTTGTTGTTGGTGGTGTGGGAACATGTTGTTTGTGCGTTGATAGCTTTCGTATTTGTTCAACATCATTTTTTATTGTTGTTTGTTTGTTGTTATTGTGTTTTTTGTTGTTGTTTTTGTAGTGTGACCAGGTGCAAATATTTAGTTTGAGCTTACGTTTCGTTCAGCTCTTGTTTTTATTGCCACTCATTGTGCGCTTGCAAAAAGTTTTGCACTCTGCAAAATTTTAATTAATTAGGTTTGCACGTTTTTTTTATTGTTTACTAAAGCTAATTAATAATTTTTTATTACGTTTTTTTGAATTATTTCTATGATTACCACTTTGGCTTATTTACTTAATATTATTTTATGTTTTATCTATATGCATATATGTATGTATATTTTTTATTTTTAAAATATACCCGTAATATATTTATAGAAACATTTTTATTTCCTCTATACAAGCTTAGCGCCCTAAACTTTAATTAGCGTTTGAAAAACATTAATTAGCACTGCTTTATTTATGACAAAAATTTAATTTTTTTGTATTTGATTTTGTTTTGTATTGTTTTTCGTCAATTTGCACTTTTATTTAGATAGGTGTTTTCTACTATTTTGTTGATATCTATTGATTAACACAAATTTGTTTCTCTTTAATTATAATCACATTTATTGCGTTTTCTTTTAATTATTCAACACGTTTTTTCGTTTGTATGTATTTAGCGCCAATGCACTTGTTGCCTTTGCTGTTGTGTTGTTGCTCACACTCTCGCTCTCTCCTCGATTCTAATGGCAAACACGCCCCGCTTTTTACGCGTCACAATTCACACACGCACACACACACGCATACACTAATACTCACACGCATACACATGCATAGAGCGCAACAATTTAAAATGCGACGTCAGTTTAGTTTGGCGCTGATAATGCGAACTGTTTGCTTTTGTTTGGCACGCGGCGGCGACACAGCCGTTGATGAGTTTTCAATTGCAGAAACGGTACTGCCGATCGGTTTCGCTGCGAAGCTCGCGGCAACTCAAGAACTCAGATTATAAATGGCCCTGCACACACAATCAAAACATAAAACAGCTGACGCCAGCGCTCTCTGCTACTCTCTCGCATCCGCGTTCTTGCTCTCTTTTTGTTACTATTGCTCTCTCGTGCACACACACACGCCTTATCAGCATAGGAATTTTGCTGGCGCTAGCGCTGACTGGTCAACGGCAAAGAAGAAGCAGCAGCAGAAGCAACAACATTGGCAGCGACGCG
This sequence comes from Drosophila nigromelanica, assembly GCA_004149465.1. Lineage (NCBI taxonomy): Eukaryota > Metazoa > Arthropoda > Insecta > Diptera > Drosophilidae > Drosophila > Drosophila nigromelanica. The sequence goes on from SCDS01000777.1 coordinate 21,940, forward strand.
AAGTTAGCGTAGGCTGCGCCTGCACATATATACACACACACATACTTAGGTCCACATAAATATATATGAACGCTATGCATAACAAAAACAAATTGCCAGAGTCCCGATTTTATAATACGACCAATTGGACGCGGCCACAAGGCAACCAGTGTTCAATTTACGTCATAGCCTATGTTTGTTGACCATTTGCTTTGCCCCTTTTTCCGCCTGCGTGCACTTTTGACCTCTGCTTTTAGACAATTTTTGTAGTTACATCGCACACACACACCAACACACTTAGGGGGCGCGTCTTTAATTCCAGGCGTTCAGTTCACGTATACGGCGCACACACAAGTTGTAGCGCGCAAGCGTGCGTTTTCACGTAATTTTAATTGTAAATTAAGCACACATATTAATTAATTTGCCTTTTGCGACTACAAAACAGTAAAATTGACTAAAAAATGCCAAACTGCGTGCACGTCTAATACGTACGCCAGCAGCACGACAAAAGCTGCTTGACACAGCTAATAACAAATCAGCTATCGTTATCGTTGTGGCTTACAGCATGTTAATCAACAGCACTATTTCTAATGTGGACATAACTTATTTTAAATAATGTTAGTTGGTTATTGGGTAATTGCTTAAAAACGAAAAGAAAGTGCAAATTTTTCGAGGTTTTTCCTAAATTTATGTAGTTATTCACAAGAAATCTATTTCCGGCTGCGAAAAATAGTTATTTTGCATAAAAAAATTAAATTATTAAGAAATAAACTTTCTGTAGCAGTACCAAAAGAGTAACCACTTGATGAGTGCAAATTAATTCAAATCTATAACACTTTAAGATGAACAAATTATCGTTTATAATAACAATGACATCTCAAAAGTATTATTATAATTAATATCAAAAGCAGTTACGCAAATGTTAAAATGAGTTAGTTTTACTAACATGTCGTTCACTGGAACCATGGAGCTTCAACTGGCTCAGAAATGAATGAACATCGGTTCATTATTGTTCCAAATGAAACGCAAAAAGGTCGCAATATTTTCGCTCGTGTATTTTGCATTTATATGGACATAAAAATGGCTCTATAGTTTGCGCGCAAACACAACAACAAGCACGAACCGTGCCCCAAACACACAAAGCTATCAAAATGTTAACAACAAAATTGTAAGTACAAGCGTTAGTAATAATAACAAAGACATTGGCTGCATATATTTCGCAATGGCGCATACGCACACATAGACAAAAGCTGGCAGATACACACACATGCACAGCAATTGCGGATTTGTTTTGTGTGTAAACAGTTACACATGTGTCCGTGAATTGCTGGTTTTGCCGATTCATGGCAACGTGGCAGAAATGTTTGCCAATTGCGGCTTGTGGCATGCAACAACTGGAGCCGTGCGATTGGCTGATGCAATCGATGGCCGAATTGCGTAAACATATGGGGCATTCTGCTGTTGCTTCTGCCCATTGCCGCATGCTACAACACGTGCAACACCTCGTGAGTCATTTTATTTACATACGCTACCTGTCTCACTTTTGCATTCTTTGGAGAAGGGGGTCGACGCTGACGTCGACTGCGCTGCCAGTGCGCATAGCTGCCAGCTATTTGTTGATAAGATATGTGTTGTGTTTGTGTGTGTGGCTTTATTTCAAGTGCAAATCAAATGCGAAAACAGAGTGCTACAGTCGGAGGAGTGCCCGACTAGCAGATTCCCTGTTAGTAAATTCATCAATAATTTTAAGTTTTAACGGCTAGGTTTCTTTAACTATAAATAATTCAAGTTTTGATCTTTCATTTATTAAAAAGCAAATATAAAATGAAATATTAATTCTTGAATTATGCAATTGTCGAACTTTGCAAATTATTATGGAGGAGACAATATTATATATTATTCTTGATCTGTATAAGCTTTACGAGTCTTATAGGCTATAACAAATTGTGTGTCTCTAGTTCTAATAGTTTTCGAGATGTGATAAAATGGAATCCATTCCTGAAATCGATATTTATCGATAATCGATATGCATAGATTGGGATGCTAGTCAAACATATATAATTTTGATGGGGTCGGATATTCCTCCTACTGCCTGTTACATAAACTTGCATAAGTTTGCCCACTTATACCCTGTTTTCAAAACCGTTTGCAAGGGGTACAATTTACCACTTGGGTTGGGGTTGCGCCCTTTTTGTAATAGGGGCTTATCAGCTAGACATTTGAACAGGCAATTTGATGCGTTGTTTATGTCTAGCTGCAGTTTCAAATGAATCGTCAAATTTGTTGCTTTAGAAATCAAAAGCGCGCCATACACTGCAGGTCAGCTAAATAGTGCCATGTAATCTTTGATAATCACAAATGTTTTTCTGTTTTTTTTCAATTGCAGTGCCACCATGGCGTTCTCACAACAACTACCACAACAACAACAATCAGCGTTCATCACATTCTTCGCACCATCTTCAATATATTCAGCATATATCATATCAAGTTTCGATTCTGATTTCACACATGAAACACAAACAAACATTGACAATGGAGAGTTTACATCTGCCCCGAGATCTATACTGGGATATGAAAATGGAGCCAGCCTCGCCGCCGTCGGCTGTGGCCAACGAGCTCTTTGAACTTAACTACCCAACATCCTACTTAATATGTGACGATAACTTTGCAAATGGTCAGTGATTTTTCATTCTCCAGATATATGTTATCATTTCTTAATGCATATTCTCTTTTAGGTATTTCGCTCTCGGGCGATGAGGAGGACAATCTGAAGGAAACTGGCTGCTTGCTCAGCGATGAGGATTTTGTCGTGGAGTTTCTAGACATGATTGATGAAGGCAAGTTAAAATATTTAAGCTCCGAACAGCATGAAATTAATTTATTAAAGTTAAAAAGTCAAAAGTTTGTCTAGTTTTTGTACTTTTAAAAATTAATTTTCAAAGCAATAGTTTATATGTTCAGCGAACTTAAAATTAAATAATAAATATACATAGGGATAAATAATTTCTTTTTTCTAATGTTCCTTTTTAAATGAACTATGCTGAAAGTTGAACTAATTAGTTTTCTTTATATTTTTAGTATTTTTTGTTATTGGAAACCCAAATATGAGATTTATAAAGAAAATAGGCATTAATTAACACAGATTAATAACAAACTTATTTCTTAACTGAAACTACGAAACCTTAGCTTAAAGAAAAATTTGTTTATAAATTAAGCTATTTATTCTAAAGAAGTAATCATACGCATCGAGTATAAATGGCTAATAATTATTGATTATTATACAATGTCAACGACAAACGTAATAATATTGATAAAAGTGTTTGTGGTTTCTACGGAATATTGATGTAGGTTATAGTACAGATTTTCTTGTCTTTTTAAGAAAGTATAATAGTAAAAAATAGATTAAAAGGAATTTTATTTCATTCTAACAATTTACTAGCTATTTTTATTTTTGGATAACTATTAGAAAACACTTAGTAAATTCCTTCTATTTACCTTGAAAAATTCTTAATTTAAGAGGAATTTCAGTTATTTGTTTGCTCATAGTAAAAAATTTACGCTTAAGCTTTAGAGAAAATGTCCATTCATTAATTTATAAATTTTATAATATGTATCAATGTCTCACAATGCCACAGCTCATAATCTGTATATATTATAATACATATGCCAAACTCAAAACAAACATTTTATAACGCATTTGAACTTTGAACGTCTGAAAAATGTAGACAAACAATGCGAACCAAGCTTGTTGGGCGCCTTTAAATGATTGTTGTTTGAGTTTGAAGTATTTGAAACGAACTCTTAAAACGGAATACATTACCAACGTTGTATTAAACCTGTTTTATTTAGCCTTAAGGCTGAATGGCGCTTAGATTTCTCTTAGCTGTTTTTATGTGTATGTATGTAAAAATATATATATTTATTTTTTTTTAGGAAGTTAACAGATAATATCTTTCCTTTTAGTGCAAGAAATTCCGTTTTTACTATAAAATTTTAAACAAAATTTTAAATCAACTAAAACTAATTTTCGTAGGTTTTTCATTTAAAAAAAATTGTTTTATATTTGGATATATATTATATAACAGCAATATTGTTTATGTATATTGCCGAATGGAATTTTTTTAGAAAATGTCCAAACTGATTATTAAACAATTTGTGAATAGTTGGCAGGTTTTATTGGCTAGCTGAGTGTCAACATGAAGAAACCGGTTTTATTGTCGTCGATTATTTTTGTATTCGAGTGTGCCATTATTTGCAACGTCATTATAATTCACTATAAACGTGGCCAGCGGCGCTCGCTTGGCCAACACGGCAAAAACCAAATAAGTTTTGGGTGTTGGTATTTCAGATATTTGGCTTGAATAAAACAATTGAAACAATTATTGCTTTTAACTATTTTCATACAACTTCAAAGCTTTCCAACACTTTGTTTTCCAGTTCTCTGAACCCCCAAACAATTATAATTTTGTTAAAGGCCTTTTCGGTTTGAAAAGTAAACCAGAAATTTGAAATTTTTTTGAAGCCACTTTTAATACCCTGTACAACAATTAAAAGCTGCATGCAGGTTCAAGGGATTTATCAGCTGACAGTTTAAGTAACCAGCTGTTTTTTATTTGTGACGTTCATTTGCGTATGGAAAAATTTTGCTTGAATTTTTTAGCATAAATTATTATTATGATAATAATTGTATTTTTTTTTAGCTTCAACTGGAAATTTATGTTTATAATTTCTTTGTTTTAATTTTAAACTCTTGTACGTGGGACGTGCCCCCCATTTTTTTCATCAGGAACGACGCTGACAAATTTTGGGGCTTGGTCTGGCATTATGACAGGCTCTTGCATCTGCGTGAAAAAAAAGAGATAGGGAGCTCAAGAAAGAGATAGAGAGAGGCAGAGCTTTAAATAGGGCGCTGTCATTGAACTCTGTTGACTTTTTTTTTTATTATGATGTTGATTTTCTGCTTACGCCTTGTCACATGCTCAGCTTATCATGAGAGGATGTATATAGAATTATAGCAAAAATTATATTCAACTGATATGTTATTTTTCTTATTCTTATTATATGATCTGTTGATCACTTTTCTTGATATCGATTACCTGCTTGCATTTGCAACAGGTCATCTTCCATAATTTTGCATTTTTAAAATGCATTTTGTTTTCAGTCGAGTTCATTGAACGTCACCTTGTTGCACTGGGGTCTCGTATTGTCTGGCCGATTTTATTTGTCATAAACAAGTTGGAATCTGGGGCTAATAATTTTGAGCGCCTATCAACAGTCCCTCGGGGGTATTGGGATTTGCACTGAGACCTGTTGGCTTTCCATGTTTTTTTTCACATATATATATATAAAAAAAAAATTATTGATAACGTGCAGCAGAACGAATATTCAATAAATGTGGTTTAAAGCGGTGCTGAGAGTTCGAAGCACAGTGGCAAAAGATCTTGAACTTTGCAGCAAGTGCCAGAAAGTGAACTGGTTCAAGTAAGATTTAACAAGAAATTTTAGCTGCATTATCAAACAAAAATCTCAACACATTTTACAGTGAATGTGCTTACTAGACAAAAAATTAATTTAAATGAAAAACTCAAATGCATGTCTGTGTATTTTCACCAAATAATTTGCTTTATTTAATTTTTCTAAAAATATATTTGAATAAAAAAATGTTGATTTTATCATCTGCATGTAGACCAAACTCCAAAAAATTCAATTTATCTTAATCTTAAATTAAGTTATTTTGTGGAAGAGAATTTGTTTTATATAAATTTATAGATATTTTACTTTTTAAACTGAATTTTTTGCTTGAGATGTTACTTACATGTTACTATTATTATATATATTTTATAATCTATTTGGTTTCATATTTTTCGAATCGCTGGCAATTTTATTTTTCCTATTTTTATTGCTTGCACAGTCAATTTTGACTTTTGCCCACTGTGCCAAGTCGTTGTGTGAGCATTTATTATTTTATTTATTTATATTTTTTTTTTGCGTTTGGCTGGTGATCGAGAGACAACGAGACCGCAGATTGATCTTAATGCAGGGCTGTTGTCTCCCCCCAACACACACACACACACATACACATAAATCGCACTCTCTCTCTCTGTCCACCTCGCTCTCTGTTGCTTGCGCTCTCGATCTGTATTTTGATAGCTTTGGCCAGGGCAAAAACCGAGTGTGCTCCGCGCAAAATGCTCAGTACAAATTGTTACTCTGACGCGTGCGCTCGGTTAAAAGCACGGCTTTCGGTTACAGTTACAACAACAACAACAAATAATAACAACAACAAACAAAGAAACTGCCTTCAAGCGAAAAAAAATAAAACAAGGCAACAGAAATAAGACAACAACAAGACGCACGTCTTGGCGTTTTTAAAACGCGCAAAAAAAACAAAAGAAAGAAAAAAAACAAAACAGAAGGCGAAACGGAAACTAACGTGGAATTTTAATTGAATCCAATTGGATTTTAAATTATTGGGAGCATAGACAAAGTGGCAGCCAGTGCAACGAGGATTTTCGAGGTGTCCTGTGAAACACGCGATTCGCAACGGCGCCAAACAAAACGAAACGCGTGCGTTTGAGGCGTTCCCATTTACGGCCAACTATATGTAGCTGATCTCTGTTGCGGCAAACACGCCTCTTTCTTCTTACTGTCAACTGCTTCCTCCCCCTTTCCGCGCTGCTTTTAAGCCATTTGTAGGCTGGGACAAAGGTTGCAACATTCAATTGTGAGCGCCAAGGACTTTGTGAGCATGATACCACACTGTGGATACCGTTACATGTGGAACCGTGAAATTGTGATCAATTCGCAAAAGTTGGTGAAGCGACGTTAAACGGCCGGACAAGGAAAGCAACAACAACAGCAACAACAACATTTACAACACATCCAATTCAACACAGAAAGTCAAAAGTTTACTGCACTACAGCTGCCACGCCCACAAAGTTATTGCGGCAGCAGTTGACCAGAAACAAAAAAAATTCATACATTTCACCCGCTCTCCCCCGTTTTCAACATACTCAAAGTGCGTGAGTGTGTGCGTGTGTGTGTGTGTGTGTGCGTGTGTATCCGCCTCACACCTTTCGCTTATTGCTTGTTATTTACTTGGCCCATTCGTTTGCTTTGAGCCAACTTCATTTTGATACCCGTTCAAAATTCGCTGTGATTTTTTTTCTCTCATTTTATATTGTCTTATTTTTGTTCTCTTTATTCAGCAGGTTTCTTTTGCCTGTTTGTTTTTCTGTTGCAAATAAGCATATTTTAAAAGCATATATTTTTTTAACGCGCATCTCGTTAAACTAGTAATTAGTTAGTTTTATTTTAGTTTTTTTGAATTTTATTTTAAGGTTTTTCTTTGCGCTATCCGCGTTTATTTACACTTAACATTTAGTTGATTAGTTTTTTAAACCCCCCGCCCTCTTCCGCGTTTTTTACTGCCTTTTGTCTTGCCACATTTTTCATTGTAATTCGAGTGCATTCTTTTTTTTTTGAATCTGAGTCGCTGCTGCCGCAACTATGAGCAGTTATATATTTATGCAACAAACCTACGGTTAGTATTACCCATCAACAATTATAGTTTAATAATATTCTATGTATTCATTCATTTCATATCTGTTTATGTTTACTACGACGAGACCTTGAAAACTGGGTTATGATTTGTAGATTTTGCGTATCTGATTGATATGGAAACTTTGGAAACCTTTAAAAAGTGAGGTTTTAAATCCTAAGCTAGACAATGGATTATTAACTATATGTTATATTTAAAGGTTAGATTGTCAGCTTTTATCTACTATACTAATTATTATTATCCATACCTCCAAAGCCTTGGTCTCGAATGAGTTTTCCAAAAGACCATAAATATATATGTTATTGTTTTTGTTTTTTTCTTAAAAATAAATGTTGATAATGAGTCAATTGTGAGAGGTAGTTTTCATATTTTATTACTCCATACAAACCCCCTACTTGAATTAGATCCTAGATAAATAAATGAAATCGGAACTAATTGTAATGAACTAAAGATATCTAATTTTCTATAATAACAGAATTTATGCTATAAATATATAATATAAAATGTATATATGAATTTTACAATTTTATAGGTTAGAATAGATCTTACAGTTACTACAGGCATGTAATAAAATTAGTATCATCATATTTTCCAAGGAACTAGTTGAATCAGTTTCTATATTTTACTTAAGCGTGTTACCTACCTGAGTAGAATATAAACTAATTATGAATTTCAAATGCGATAAAAATCTCTATCTGAATTAAAATTCTCATTCACATGGCTATAGACAAGAAATACATAAATATAGTCATATAAAACAGATATGTTTATTCATATAAAAATATTTTAGAAAGGTTTCAATTATGTGAACTTACCTGTTGAGATCTGTAGATCATGTTTACTTCCAGGCCACAGTCAACTGAAAGTAGAAGGAAGTAATTGTTGATCATTTAGAAATTATTCAATAGTCATAAAAAATGTTTCATACGTTTCTCGGTTTAATAATTGAATGCTAATTTAAAGTACAAATTGAAATACAAAATTTCTCTAAGATTAATTTTGAGATTCAATATATGTTTATATAATGTATATAAAGTTTTGATGAACGCGCCCATCTCTTTCTGTCACTCAACTGTTTGTTTTTGTCCGATTGTGTGTGTTTTGAGTGTGTGTTTTGAGGCTGTGTGCAAAGTCTGGTCGGTTGCTGAAGATGACTTTCCGGTCAAGCGGGTTTATCATATATATATATATGTATATATACTTGTACTTCTTTTATATTATTGTTTATTGTTTTCCATTTGCAACGATTGCCTCGCTTTCTGTGCGGTATTTATAAATTTCATTTGCATTTTATAACCTGTACACAATGCTCAACAGACGTGCCCTTTCCAAATATTTGGAAGAAATGCTTTATTTATATACAATATATATATATATATATATATATATATATATATATATATATATATATATATATATATATATTTATATATATATGCTAGCTGTTCTCAGATACTTTTTCGAGAGATAACCAAAGTTCAAATTTTTATGGGCTTTCTATGACCTTGACCCCATGACACACTTTTAGCAGACACTACTAATAAAATGCTAAATGTTCAACTATAAATTTGTTGACACTTGTGTATAGCTAATTTACCCATTACGAAATGGGAAATTTTAGACCTTTATCTTTTTCTAGGCAAACTGCTGAGAGCTGAGCTCAGTTTTTCTATAAAAATGTACGTCTATGTTCCTAACGCCAAGGTTATTTTTAATCATGCCCCCATTTATAGTTAATAAATTACTTTTCAAATACATATATATATATATATATATATACATAATATATTTATATATATAGCGAACGATTGTGCGAATTGGCATTGCTTTATTTCAGCTGTCCCATTCTATTTGTTATTCGCAGAGGCAACTTTGTTTGCATTAATCTCTGATTTGAACCGGGTTCTCGTTGCAACTGCAAATTGCGTAGTTTGCAGACCAGATGTAGGACACGATTTAAACTGATCAAAGTGTATATTTCTATACCCTCGAAAGCTAAGAATATCTGAGTATATCTTCAAATAAAACAGTTTCAACAGTTTTAGCTCAGCTTCCTCATAGAAACAATGTATCTGAATTTGTATTGATCTATAAATATATATTGTATAACGTCTAATTTGAAAATAATAATAGTATTATAAAAAATCAAATTTCTTGTTTTTTTTTTAATTTTTGATTTTTAAACCACAACACAATAAAACTACTTTAACTTCTTATAATAATTTGTATGTTTTCTGAGAAAAAAATAATATATACAAATGTTTAAGGAAATGCCCATAATTATACTAAACAAAAAAATTAAACATTTGCTACATATATTAACATATTAATATAAGCCGGAAGTATCAAACCCTAAATCGTAAAAAAACCCAAAAAGTTATATAAATAAAATATTTATGTAGAATATAAAATTTATAACTGATTTCTTTTTAAAATCTATTGCCCTTTTTTCCAATTTAACCTTGGATTTTATTACTAACTGAATATTGATTTAAGTAACACGTGATTAGGTCATTAAACTGCAGCTTGGCAACTAAATGACTGGCAAATCTATCTAAATAGCAGCTGACAGTTATTTAATTAATTTATTAATTGTGCCCTAAACTGATTTACATAAATGTTTCATTTGCAACAAAGTAGCAAGAAAAACTTTCCATTGCTGTTTCTATATTAGATTAATATTTATACTATAGACCCTTACATGGAAATGAATATTATGTAGGCACGCCCTACATATACTATATATATAAATATATGTATATAATGTAGGTGCAGTGAGTTGAAAACATTGCATTAAAAACAAAAAAAACTAGATTTTTATGTAAATGGATTTGGATTGCAATTTGCACTTGCTCTGTTTTGGAACGGGTTATGTTAATTGAAAAATAATTAATAGAACCCCAAGTGTCTCCATGGAGAATGCGACCCCAGCCCAAGGTGTCCAAGCGGTTGTTGTGTTCAGTTTCCAACAGGTGCGCCGGCGAAGGTCAATTCAGTTCGATATCTCCCACACGAAATGTGTAGATTTTTTATATATAACTATATAGCAACATATATGGGTCGATCCCATTCGCTGCAGTTGGCAACTGTTGCTGATAACCTTTGCTGGGTAGCGTCGCTGCTCAATTGAAATGAAAGTCAGGCGGACAAGACAAATAATCAAATCGTTGAGTTGCCAGCGAACTAATTTCAATATTTGACGTCTCTCTTCAAGTGAGAATCAATATAAAAGAATTGAAAGCAATAACAACAAACAGCAACAGCTGAAAATATGCCACAATCAATATGCAAATATTTACGAGACGCCCCAGCTCCAAATGGTCCAATCCAATCCCGGTGTCCTTCACGTCAAATGGAAATGATTCTGAATTGAGCGTATATAAAAATATTACGACGCAGTTTTTGTTCGCAGCTGATATCGATATAGATATAGATATCGGAGATATCACAAGGGAAATGTAGTTGGTTTTTAAAAATAAGATCATATCAAAATTGCGATTTCGGTTTCACATAACAGACTAAGGTATTATTAGGTATAGATCAAAATCAAATAAAATTAAAACTAGCACGATACAAATCTTAAAAAATTTTAAAACGTATTTTTAAAAATTATTTTGAGACTAGAATACTTACCGATTGATTATCATTTTATGGGCGTTAGCTGATTACGTTTCTCAGATCATCACATCATCACAGTAAAAGAAAGTATGCTCTATATTATAATATTTTCATTTTCGATTTTCCCGATTCATTTATCGTCATTTTTGCCACTTATTAATGGTTTGTTGTTTGCACAATTCTACAAATTGTCTTGTGTATTCTTCTAGTTGTCGAAGCTCGTACATTTTTTTTTTTCGTTTAGCAGTTCGATCGGTGATCGTTCCAGATACTCTGCAATATGCCCTAATTATTCCTTGCAGTTCACTTTTAGCGTGTCCGTCCAGGATTGATTTTATACGTTATACTAAAATTGATAAAAACAATAAAAATACTTATATTAATTTCATAAAAAGGTTGTCTTTCAATAAAATAAAATGAAAATTGAGTATAATACTACAAATATTTTATTATTAATATGAAAAGAAATATTATCTATTTAATTATAGCTTAATAATATTTAAACATTTAATTAAATCAATTAATAATAAATCAATTAAAAATAAAATAATAAAATAATCATATATTATATTGGCCGTATATTTGCAGAGTGCCTCATCGATTACAAGTCGACAGACTTTTCCGATGTGGTGCCCCAGGACATGCTGCCCATAACCAAAGTGCAGATCGCCGCAGATGCCGCTGATTTCCAACTGGGTGACTCCTCTCTGATATTACAACAGCTAACGCCGCCGCAGTCGCCGCCACAATCCGATGCCTACCAACAGCAGCAGCTGCAGCAGCAGCAGCAGCAGGAGGAGCTTGTCAAGCAGGAGCACAAGGTGGTAAGTGTGAAAAAATTCAAAAAAAAAAAGCCAAACTATAAATTAATAATGTGCCTGCTTCTCGACAGCTGTCCTATGCCACGGATGCTGCAGCAACAGTTGCCACTGCTGCCGCTGCTGCCCCGTACAGCTACAACAACTGGGCGCCGTACAGCGAAATTACGCCGGAAACTCAACTTGTGGATGACATTGTCAATATGCGCGCCCAGGAGCTGCAGCTGCCCATCGACTGGCAGCAGAACAACGATGATTGCGAATCGCAGGCGTCATCGTCCCTCGACAGCAGCAGCAGCAGCATCGGCAGCAGCAGTGGCAATAGCAGCAGCATTGCGGATGCGGACGAGGAGTGGCTGCCATTGGGCAGCAGCAGTTCGCCCGCGCCGACCATCGGCGACGAGGAGCAGCAGGAGTCAACATCATCGGCCAGAAGCAGCGGCTCCAAAAAACGGACACGCACCTACGGCCGCGGCGTCGAGGATCGCAAGATACGAAAAAAGGAGCAGAACAAAAATGCGGCCACACGCTATCGCCAAAAGAAGAAAATGGAAATGGAGCATGTGCTCGGCGAGGAGCAGGAATTGGCCCAGACCAACGAGGAGCTGCGTCGCACACTCGCCGAACGGCAGCACGAGTCCCGCTATCTGCGCCAGCTCATACGCGAGTTCTACAAAGAGCGCAGGCGGCAATGAGCAACAGCAACAACAACAGCAACAACACCAACAAAAACTGTCAAGTTCAAAAATATTCATTTTCCCCTTACACTCTTTGCAAAGTTATCGTTATCGTTATCGTCATAGTCACGTTGTAAAATCCCAAGAATTATATATATTTTCATTCAACACTCTGAACTCCTTCTGCACAAATGCAAAGCACAGTTTTAGCCGCCTGTCCGGGCGAGCATTTTTTTTGGCACTTATGACAAGTCGAATCCTGCGACTTTGAATCCTTTTGCCAGTGCTCGCCCGGGACAAATCAACAACAACAACAACTAAAATGCCACACAGGCCAAGTGTGCCAATGAATTGACACCAAAATTTAAATATGCGAAAAAAATGATCACCATTGAAAACCTTTTTGTTCTCCATTATAATGATATAATAAATATACCCTGTGTGGCGGCCGCTAACTGTTATATTTTTTTCTTCTTCTTGACATCAATTATTAGATTAGTTCTCTGACACATGTAAAACAATTTTACTTTTTAACAATAAACGTTATGCAATAAATTATAAAGGGTTTTCAAAAAACTGTTTTCTTTTTATTTTTCTGGCTTTCATTTACAGCACTAAATTTTAATATTCAAAATAAAAGTTGAAAATGAATAAAGAGGTCATCGTCTGGAAATATCTTTAAGACTTCATTGATGAACACTTTTTGTGTGGTAATATTTTTCCATCAATCCTTACAAAATCTTAAATCATATTTTAAGATAAAAAGAACCTTCTAAAAAAAATTTCTGGCAGTTAAATTGGCATAACATAAAAAATAATGCAGTCTCTGTGTCACCTGACAACATACAAAAGAACACATGCTTTAAAACTCGTTTAATGAGTTGCCTACTTAAGGCAATATGGTATAATTATAATACCCTGTAATATCTAAAAATGACAAACGAAATGAACAACGTGCAAAACGTGTTGTGAAATTTGTGATTTATATAAATCGATATACATAAAACTACACATAGAATTCTAGAAAAATCTAACAGATAAGGTTCCCTGGAATTCTAGACCTTACTATAAAGAAATTAATATGTTTGTATATACAAAATTTAAAATGGTCGAAAATGAAAACTTTCATAAATTAGTATTGTTAAAGAAATGTAATATTTTTATCCATTGAAAAGCTTAAATTTAAATTTCGTATATTTGGGAAGTCATTTCTCTAAATATTTAAAAAATTTCATGAAATTAGTATGTAAAAATATATAAAAATTGTTAAAGTAGTTAGAAATGTTCTTTTCTTGTATGTAAAAATGGGCTTTTCCAAATTGAGAATTTTATTTCAAATTCGAAACTACTCGGAGCTCTTTTTTCCAAGCGATCGCTGAATCATATTTAACATTTTTAACACAATATGTTATATTTTTTATAGGGTATATTTGCTGTCGATTCTGTCAATATTAATACCAGTCTAGCTTATAGTTGTAAAAAAGTTAGCTTAATCAATTTATAGTCAACAACATTTTCAAGCAGCACAATTCATTTCCAGCTCTACCACCACCGACACCGAAACCACCCCTGCCCCTTGTCTCCCTTATCCACGAACATACGTGACGTGAGGGTATACGTCGCATAATCGGATTATGATTGTGTCTATGCGGAAGTTATTAGCCGCGAACGCTGTTTGTAGACAATCTTCGCATCTTGTGACGTCGCCACCGTCGCCACCGTCGCCAAGTGCAGTTCAGGGCGCCAATTAATTGAAAAAATTGCAGAGCATCAGCTCAGCAGATGGAGATTGATGCAGCGAGTGCCAAAAGTGAAATCCGGATTACAAATTAGGTGCAGGGCATGCAGCAGGCCGAAAACAAAACAATAGCAAAACGCAAAATAAATATAAATATTTGAATCGATTGCAATCGACTGCGCAATACTCTATTTACAGTGTAATTAAAGAAGAAAACTGTTCGAATATTTAAACTGTAACAATGGGAAATAAAGATTTGTGGCAAATTGGAAATTCAAGTTTATATACAATTTCTGTCCGATCTTTGCAGGAAGTCATTTTTATTCTAACAGATTGCTTTCGATTTTAAACTGCGCGAGAGATTTTTTTGTTGGAAGTTGACACGCCGGTTTGGACGTAGCCGAAAGCTAGAATTTAGGTCTCTAGCTTTAATAATAAGAAGAAAAATATACTCATTTTGAGTTGTTTAAGTAGTTTCAATATTTTTTTTATATAGTGAACATCGGATGGCTAAAAACTCAGCCGAATCGATGTTCGAACAATTAATAAATAGTTTATATTATTTTCAGCAGAATATTTCAAACCTTGCTGCAAGCGGCAGAATAAATAAAAGAATTTTAAAAAAATTTTAAAAATATTTTTTTTTTTTAAATAAATAATAAAAAAATATTTTGTTTTATTAAAAAATTGATAAACCTAAATTTGAACTGAAATCTGAGTGCAATGATTGATGAATACCAACTTCAAGAATCTAGAGACATGTGGGTTCGAGCCGTAAACTGAAGCAGAGAATTTTTTCTCTTTGCAGATATATAAGAAACAAATACACTCCGTTTCGCATTTTTGTGTGTATAGTGTATGACAATTTCTCAAATGCGTGTGTTGTTGTTGGGTTTGTTAGTCGTGGGATTTGCGCGCTGTGGCATTTGACTGATGAGTTGGCGACGTGAGAGCCACCAGTTGACTTCGCATTTGCTGCAGATGCCGCCTTCGACGGGGCATCGGGCGCCATTTTCACTACTAAACTAAATTTTCCACATCGTTAATTTATATTAATATGATTTCTGTGTCAACGGTCGCCCATGTCTGAGCCAACGTACTCGTCACCCGTCGCGTATATATACATATAAATATATATATATATATAAATATGTGTCTGTGTGTGTGATCAGGAGCGAGCACCCATGGAGGTCGCCGCGACGCCGTCGCAATGTTTATCTAAATTGTTATTTTTCACACTCACGCAGTTCAATGAATTTGTGAAAATTACGTTTGGGACTTTGTGTTTGCTCATCGACGTCGCCAATGCCGGTCGCTTCCTGCCCCTGAACAGGAACGGAGGCATCTCTCTCTCTCTCGGTAGACTCCAACTTTAAGCGTGTATTGGCATCGAAATTCAATTTGCCTCCATTGTGTTAATCCTGTTATTAGCACACATGAATCCTTTGCTGCCATTCTTAAACCACAGCCGACTGTCAACAGCCTAGCGAAAAAATGTTCACGTTTCAAGTGTATGAAAAACCGGTTAATAGAAACTGCGAAATTGGCTACTCAGAAATGTTTTTCTGCTTTTTTTGAGCCGCTAAATAAATTTAAAATGGCTCAAATACTTGTTGAGTCAAGTTAAGTAAGATTTGTATTTATGTTTGATTTAAAGAAAGGAGTTAAGGAATATAAAATTCGACTTTCACTTTTAGTGATGAATATATTGTATATATATTTTTTAAACATATTTTTAATTTGATATATAAGGCTTTTCTACTTTTATATATTACTAGATATTACCTTTGGTTAAAGCATCTCTATAACCGACCCGAGTAACTTAGACAGTAGATCTACCAAAAACGCAACTTGAATCGCCTAAATTTATTTTAAAGTAAGTATACAGTATTTAAGAGTACATATGTATATATAATAAATAAGGTTAGAAAAGCTTAAAAATATCGTTAGTATTATAGCAATTAATATATTATAAATAGTAATGTAATTAATTTATTTATTTGTAAATTACTATTTATATTGGTATAATAACAACGATTTTGTCAGCTTTTTTAACATTTTATATTATAGATACATATTTACATTTAATTGGTAATTTTTAATAAATAAATTGCTAATATTACCAATGATTTTTTCAACTTTTCTAACCTTTCGTACATATATACATATAGGTACATATAATACCTTTAAATACTAACAAGGAAATAATAAAACCCATTTAGCTTGTCGATGTGCGTTTAGCAATTTCTATAAATAGCACACGAATAAAATATATAATCTAACTTGACTGCCGATATAACCCATACAGAGTCAATCCAATTAGCAGACAGCATTTCTGAACTGTGTCGAACTCAACCCTTGGACACGTTCCCCAATTGCGATGCGTAAAGTTTTCAATTGAATTGAAATTGGCCCGCATTTGGTCGAGTGGAAGGTGCAAAAAACCCGTTTTATTCATGTTGTTTACATATTATTTAAGTTTATTTTTATGAGGTGGTTAAAAAACGCAACAACAACAACAAGTAAAATGAAAAGGTGCAAATGAAAATGCGTGGAAATGTGTGCGGCCTGCGGGCTGAGATAAGGACGATTGGACGGACGTGTTGTATGCGGCGTTGCGATAAGATAAGCAAAAAATCAAACAGTTGGCTTTTATTTTCGTTAAGGGTCTGTATGTGGTTAGGGGTAGTTGCTAGTTTCTAAGCGCATAAAAATCGTGTGTAATGGAAATTAGTTTTGTGCAATTTCATACTGTTTTGTTTTTGTTTTTTTCTTGCCACTTTGCAAATAAATTGAATTCGCAGAAAGTGCTCTTAGATGTTCTCTCTCCCTCTGACTTTATATCGCCATCTCTCTCTCTCTCTCTCTCCCTCTCTGTGCTTTCTCGCTTGTAATTAGAAGCAGCCCTGTATGTTGCCTCATGTGGTGCTAAATCAATTTGCGCCGCGTAATTATATAAGTACATTTTTTTTGTGTGTGTATCTTTGAGATACATTTGTTTTGTATCTCTTGACATTTCCGTCATATTTTTGCGGTAATAAAATTTACACTAATGGACGCACAATACATTTAGTGCACGCCATGACTCATAGCCGTGTCCATTAACAATTCCGTAAAGCCGCAGAGCCACAGTGGCGCAGCATCGCTGCACAGTGGCTCATGTGATTACACGCACGCCCAAAATGCAAATCGCGTTTTTTTTAATGTCTCATTAACATGTTAAGGGTTAACTTGATGTCCCAATCGACATTATGACATTGTTAAATGTTATGAAAAGATTCCCCTCACCCTCCCGAATTGATATCGAATTTCGTATTTCTCTCTCTCTCTCTTTCTCTATCTCTTTCTCTACTCTCTACCACACAGATTCGATTCCGCCTTCTTGGCGTCGCTGGTGACTTGCAAATGAAGTCCGCCGGGGTTTACCCATTGGCATCCATTTACAGCTGACGCTTTGACTTTTAATTGTGTTTTAAAGTGTTCAGCAAGGGGCCGTTAAGGGGGCGTTTCACTTACAGGCCATTTGGCTGTTGATTTAGCTCGGCTGTTTGGTCATTTGATGCCTAATTAAATTTAACGATGACGCTGATTTCTTCACTGGGCTGGCTAACGGGGCAGCTTTCAGCTAAAGGTTTTATTTTACATGGCAATGCGAATGAGATTCCCAATGCGTGAATAGCAGTTATTTTAAGTATGTGTGTGTGTGGGAGTGTGTGGCATAACTGACACTGCAACCCCAACGATAATTTCTATTTGCAGATGATATACTAGATTAGCGGTTGTATATATATATTTCAGTAGGAATCATTTTAAGCGTAGACATATGCAATCAGAAGCCATTTTAGTTTACAACAATTTAAAATTTATTAATTAAATTTTTTTTTGTAAATTATTTTTCTCTGTTTACATACACTTTTCAAAAATATGTCGATTTTCCTTATTTTTTGTTGAGCCTATTTAATTTTTTTGATCAAACCAATTTTATTCAACTTGATTCAATTTGTTTTTAATTTTCAATTATTTTACCATTCGTTTTTATTGTTTAATTTTATTATATATATTTAAAATCATTTTTTATATTTCGTATTTTTCTTTTTCAAGAATCTCTTTAGTTTCATTTAATTTCTGTCGCTGTTGCAGTTTATCATGAAACTAAAGCCACATTAAATAGCAGCAAACATTTTTAAACACTTTCCTTAACTACCTCCTCTCTCCCTCTTCCCACCTCTCACACACATTTTCATTCAGACACTTGGTCTGACAGACGAATCAAATGCAATTTCACGGCTATTTGAATGGGCATTAAAAAAAACTACGTTTTGCGTATAATGCAATAAATGAGCGCAATTTTCAATTTGCCAAACAGATGAGCCACAAAACGGGCCAAAGCAGTTTTCCATTTCCCACTCCGTGTCACTTTAGTGCGCCACGAGTTTTGCATGCAATGCGCAGGGCCTTTAAGCCAAGTGCATACAGAAATTTCCTGGTGCGCCGTGAAGTATGCAACATGCAACATGTGCCCCCTCCCCTACACAGGTTAGGTTAGATGCAACAATTAGCGTTGCACCAAAAACGAACAAAAAGCAACCCTTTTTGACATTTACACATCGTACGTGACATTTGGGCAATTGCCTGCCAATTGGTTTCAAGTGGTTTCAGGGAGGCGGGGCGCGAAGGAGGTGGTAGACAAAGTTTGCCAGCCGCTGGCGAAGCTTGACAAATGTGCATTTCATTAGCCAGGACGCGGTTTCAATTTTCCTTGCGCTGATTTGTTGTCCAACGACATTCAAAGGCTTCAACCAAGACACGCACACACAGCATTGCTACACTGAACAAAATGTTCTATTTATATTTTGAAAAAATCTTAAAATTAAAAATTTTTATAAATATTCAAATTAATAATTATTGAAAATTTTAAAAATAAATTCTATTTCAGTCATTTAGAAATTAACACAATTATAAAAATATGTTATATGAATTTTAAACAATTTCTTAATTAAAAAATTTGTATTAAAACACCTTGGACTTACAAATATTAAAGCAAGAAATTAATTATTTTGGTTATCGTTTTAAGCAAAATAAAAATAAAATTGTTTTGTACTGGATAGTTATCATTCGGACTTCATTAATATTTGCTTTCGAAAATGTTTGCTGTGTATCGACAGCAATATCATCTGCATCATTATTATCCTTTATCATCCACTTGTAAACAAGCGTCACTTGAATCCTTAGAAAAATCAAAAACAATTAAAGTTTGCTCAAGAAAAACAAAACTCATCAGCCAACACACAAGCACACACAGACACACACACACACACCTACATAGACATTTCAACATGTGTGTAAACATGTCCTCAAACTCCCCTCTTATCTTACCCCAGCTAACGCATGCAAAGATAACGTTGCCTACTTTTGTGCGCTCGCCAACGCAAACAACTTTTTGCGTGACGTCTGACGTCTCCCCCACTCAAACCTTACCCCCGCCCAGCCCCGCTCCCCTTCTGAATCTATTTGCCTCTTCCCTTTGCAGCCGCCACCAAGCTAACGATAACTAAATTTGTACATTTGGTGTAAATGTAAATAGATTGTTGCCTGGATTTGTGTGTGCGGGAGCGTGTGTGTGTGTATGTGTATGTGTGTGCGAGTGTGTATTGGGTGATTAACGGGTGGTTCTGGCTTTGGGTCTGCGTCTTCTTCTTTACTCTGTATTCTGTATTCTGTGCTCTGTATTCTGTGTTCTGTATTCTGGCAGCGGCGTCGCTCGTTTGGGGGCGTCACTTTTTGTGGGCTGGTCAAAGCGGCGCCATTCAGCCGCCAGGCAAACCAAAGCTCACGCCTCAGCTGACGCCCCCGGCACCCGCCGCCCCCCCCCCCTTCGCCTCCGCAAGGCAGAAATTAAAATATGCATTGGTGTTTGTCATACCCCGCTTCAGAGCTTTAAAGGGTTTGTTAGTGGCGCGTGAAATATTTTAGAGACTCAGTGTTGCAAAATATTTAAAAATATAAACGATCTTAAGCATATTCCATATATGATTTTATATAAATTTTTAAATAACTTTTTATTTTAATACAGTTTAAACTGTGTGAAAAATGTGATAACCAGTATTTTATTGATTGCCAGTTAAAAAAATGTTGGGAAGTTCAAGAAAAACAAAAACAAGAAACAAGAAATAAGAAAATTATTTATATTCTAAGAAAAAAATACCTTTTTTTATAGGGTATCTCAAATTTATACAATTATCCAATAAGCGGCCATGTGTAAATGTAACTGGTTTACAGGGTGGACTGCTGATGAGAGATGTCCTTGAAGCTTAACAACGAGCCGAGTTTCGAACACAATGAGTTAGCTAGCAGAGCTGTTGTTTAGAAAATCATAAAAGTTTTTATTGATCTATGGAATGAAAGTTCCTATTGAGCTTTAGAGTGAATACCTTTGATGCACTAAACGAATACATGTTATATAAAACCATGTGTAAATGAATATCCGAGAAATAATACTTGAAAAAAAAATTTGTCTGCTTCAAGCTCTATTATATATTTAAATTTAAAAGATTCTTTAATAAACTATACTAAATACTTAATACGAGAATTTTCGTACTTGAAATAAGCGTAAGCCGTTTTGTATTTGAGTCTTATATTAAGTGAAATGAATTTTTAAAGAAATTAATATACATTTTTTGAAGATTTTTAACTTGATTTAAACTGAAGAATTGCGAATCCGTGTAATATATAAATAGAACAAACTTAAATGTAGTTTTGATAAAAAATGAGGTGCCATATCTTCTTCTTTTGGACGTCCTACGGGTGCAGATTTCATAAACAGACTTAAGCCCCCAGCTGACCTGCAGTTCTTCTTCTTCTGCTCATTTACATAAAAGCCACAGGGATAGGGGCTAGGGGACAGGGTATAGAAAACTTGACTTTGCTTTTTGTATCATTGGATAATGCGCCATCAATAACAATTATAGGCGAGCCATCAAAGGCAGCCTCTGGACGTCAGGAGTGTCCAGGCCAGGATATTCCAATTAATGCTGCTTCATTGAACGCTGTGTTAAAACTAAGCTTGCGCTGTGTGGAGAAAGGTAAGGTAGAATGGAGACGAGGAGGGAGGAGTGTCTGCTGTAGCAGAGTTGTCGCGTAATTTAAATGCTAATTTCGCTGAGGACCTTTTTAAGGTGCGCCGCAATGAATTTTTACAAACATTTTCATAATCACAAATCAAGCGGAAGGTGTAAAAAATAACTTTGATTACATTTACATTGTAAAGCAGTTTTAAAGGCGTTGGGGGGGGGGGGGCGTGTGCAAACTACCACCACTCCTCCTCTCTCTCTCTCTCACTGTCTCGCGTGCAACGTGACGTATGCGCAATATTTGCTCGTGGCATATTTTTAAAAAAGTCGTCTCAACTTTTTAATGACACCAATTAGCAACTGTTTCGATAGCAGACGAAAGCGAAGGAAGCTGAAGGCTTCCCATAAGCCGCTGAGCCTTTCATATGATACTCGTCCCTGTCTCCTTGCTCCTTGTTAAGTCAAATGTGGGCTATAAATTCAGTCGTTGCCACTGTGTAAATAATAATTATTTCTGTGCGCTTTTCAGCTGACGTCGACGAACATGCTTCAAGTGTTTGGGTAAACATCTGTGGTATATATTTATAGGCGCGCTTTAACATCTTAATTTAAAGCTGGAGTACTGGTTTTTTAATTATCAGATTTGTTTTAACCTAATTTTTTTTTTTTTTTTTTTATTATTTCTATTTTTATTTAAACAGGTTTTCTATTACCTTAATGGCAACTTAATCTAGTTTTACATTTAGGGGAAGGAACAATTGATCACAGATGAT
>SCDS01000778.1:0-33800 GCA_004149465.1 Drosophila nigromelanica
CAGAATCGGGTTTAATGTTGATTTTTATACTAATTATGACTAACATAATCGATTAAAAACAAAAATTCGCAATTCTAAATTTTGAAAAAATATTTTTTTTGAAAATGAATAAGGGGGGAGTACATGATATTTTTACAAAAAATGAAAAAAATTTAATTTTCAAAAATTCATATATTTTAAATGCAGAACTAATCTAGATGACAAAACATGACCAAAATGGCCTCAGACATGAAAATCGGTTCAGTTTTGACAAAGTTATGGAAGTTTGAAATGTAGGAGCTATGGATCCAAGAGCTTTACTTGTCAAAATTGTTGCTAATTTTGGCATGATTTTTGACAAAAAATTTGACCCCTCAGAATCGGGTTTAATGTTGATTTTTATACTAATTATGACTAATTAAAAACAAAAATTCGCAATTCTAAATTTTGAAAAAAATTTTTTTTCGAAAATGAATAAGGTGATATTTTCACAAAAAAATGAAAAAAACGTTATTTTCAAAAATTCATATATTTTAAATACAGAACTAATCTAGATGACAAAACATGATCAAATTGCCATCAAACATGAATTTCGGTTCAGTTTTGACAAAGTTATGGAACTTCGAAGTATGGGAGCTATGGATCCGAGAGCTCTACTTGTCAAAATTGTTGTCAATTTTGACATGATTTTTGACAAAAAATTTGACCCCTTCAGAATCGGGTTTAATGTTGATTTTTATACTAATTATGACTAACACAATCGATTAAAAACAAAAAATTCGTAATAATTTATCGAATGTTTGTACCGATCTTCAAAGGAAGTGAGTAAATTTGGTAACTCTAGCTTAAAAACTGTGAGAGATATAGGCATATCCGATTTTTAAGAGCGGGGGCATTCCAGTGGGCGTGGCCGGAATGTAAAGGTCGCCATTTTTGGGGGAGGTCTCCAGCTTTCTACATACCAAATTTGATGACACTGACCTTAAAACTGTACGAGATACAGATTTTTTTGATTTACGGGGGGAGTGGGCGTGAGGTGACTAGTTATTTACCTTCCAAATTTGATGACCCTAGCTTTAAAACTGTGCGAGATATATATTTTCGCGGTTTGTGGGGCCGGGAGAGGGAGGATGGGGCCGTGGCCGGAAACATCTGGGGGAGTTTTCCAATAATATATATCCCACTTTTGGTGACTGTAGCTTAAAAACTGTGGGAGATAATATGCATTTCCGATTTTTTAGGGCGCGGGCGCTGGGGGTCGTTGTAGTGGGCGTGGCCGGGATAGCAAAGGTGCAATCAGTGGGGGAGGTCACCAGTTATCTACATACCAAATTTGGTGGCTCTAAGACGGACTTTGCACAAAACCAATATACTCTTTCACTTCGTGAACGAGTATAAAAATATTTCTGCCAGGATATTGCAACTCTGGCATCCCAACGATAAATGTACATTTATGTTCAATATTAGTACAAAAAGAGCCCTCAATGCAACCACTAGAGTTAATTAAAAAAAATCCATCGGGAATGCTGAGATTTGATTAATTAACACGCTTAACAACGGAATTCCGTGCACAAAAAAGGAGTTGCGTTTGAATAAATAAAGTTTCCTGTTTCAATAAAAAACAAAAGCAATGATGTGGGACCTGCTGTTGTGCAGGAAACTCGCACACTTAAGTATGCGGATTATTTGTAAATATGTGGGAATTGGCTTAGGGACCGGAAATTCAATACATGTTATTTACGCATGTAATTAGAGCATTTTCTTTTATTGTGTTTCGTATAATATATGTCATCTAATATATATAACAAAACAAAGTTTATTTTATGCACGCGAACATTAAAAACCCTTATATAACAGAAATTTGCTTGTTTATGAATATTATATTACGACCGATTGTAATATGCGATCTAGAAGTCCAAAATTGAGAAGTTTTTACAGACCGTTGTAAAGTTTAGGTTTGTAGCTTTTTGGCTTGGGGAAATCAACTCAGCTCGTTTTACTGATCAGGACATATATACTTTATTCGGTCGGTTACATGCATATGTACAAAACATTTTAACTATTTTCAATCAATGTATAAAAATAGCACCATTTTTTTTAATTGAGATGATAAATTGTTAGCTAAGTTTCAGGTAACTTGTGCATTTTAATGAAGTCAACACACTTAAATTATGCTTCAATCAATGGTACTTTCTATATTATTTTATGAACATTGAAATATAATTATTTCTAAGCTCCCTTAAAACCGTTAACTAACTTTCACTACTAAATACTTCAAGTACGCACATACATATAATACACAGTTATTGTATGGTTGCTCCAACATATTCTTGCATATCATATTTATTTGCTGCAAATTCGCATAATGTAATTAAAACGGGAGAAGCAACTTATTTAAGATTATGTTTCTTACAAGCATACTTTCGTTTAAGATGTATGTAAATTAAATATTTAAACATAGGTATATAGTGTTCAATGAGGAGTAAGCAAAATTCCAATTAGTGCAGGTTGCTTGGCGAAAGAAGTTGTGGCTTTAATTTGTTGCCATTTGGTGTTGATTTTTGGCCGGTATTTAAATGAAACAACTCGTTAGTGGAAAATAAATGCCGTTTACAATTTGCATACCACTGCATATAAATACACCCGCATTCTCCGTCAGTCGCTGCATCTGGTGATGGGAGGCGCACCTGCCGGACCGGCGGGCACGGGCAAAACGGAAACAACGAAGGACCTGGGCCGCGCACTGGGCGTAATGGTTTATGTCTTCAACTGTTCAGAGCAAATGGACTACAAATCTTGCGGCAACATTTACAAAGGTCTGGCCCAGACCGGCGCATGGGGCTGCTTTGACGAGTTCAATCGCATCTGCGTGGAGGTCCTTTCTGTGGTAGCCGTCCAGGTGAAGACCATACAGGAGGCGATAAAGGTGCGACCGCAATGTCGGCGAGACGTGAAGCGTTCGCAAATTGATTTTACCATCCACTTCTTTGCAATGCTGCACATTGATTACATTTCCCATGCCGATGCCACGGTTCCCTCTGCCTCTGGACGATGCTGGGTGTGTCTTCTACCCATGGCTCGGTTTGCTGCTGCTGCTGCTGCTGCTGTTGCTGTTGCTGTTTCTGTTGGTTGCTGCTGGGTGGTACTACTGCTGTTTACAGATGCATAAAACCCAATTTATCTTTATGGGCGAGCGCATCTCGCTGGAGCCGTCGGTTGGCATTTTTATCACCATGAATCCGGGCTACGCTGGCCGCACCGAGCTGCCGGAAAACCTGAAAACATTGTTTCGCCCATGCGCCATGATTGTGCCGGACTTTGCTTTGATTTGTGAGATTATGTTAATGGCCGAGGGCTTCCAGGATGCACGTCTGCTGGCACGCAAATTTATCACACTGTACACTCTGTGCAAGGAGCTGCTGTCCAAGCAGGATCACTACGACTGGGGCCTGCGCGCCATCAAATCGGTGCTGGTCGTTGCCGGCACATTAAAACGCGATGACCACAGCCGGCCAGAGGATCAGGTGTTAATGCGTGCTCTGCGTGATTTCAACATACCCAAGATTGTTACCGAGGATGTGCCCATATTTATGGGCCTGATAGGCGACCTCTTTCCCGCCCTCGATGTGCCGCGCAAGCGTGTCTTCGAATTCGAAAAGACCATCCGACGTGCGGTAAATGAAATCAAGCTACAGCCCGAGGAAGGTTTCCTGATGAAGGTGGTGCAGCTGCAGGAACTGCTGGATGTTCGTCACTCCGTGTTCATCGTGGGCGATGCAGGCACGGGCAAAACAAAGATTTGGCAAACCCTGCGCGAAACGTATCGCATACAGAAGCTGAAGCCAGTTTGCCATGTGCTCAACCCAAAGGCGCTGTCCAACGATGAGCTATTCGGCATTGTAAATCCCACGACGCGCGAGTGGAAGGACGGTCTCTTCTCCTCCATAATGCGGGAACAGTCCAATATGCCGCCGGGCAACCCCAAATGGATTGTGCTCGATGGCGATATTGATCCCATGTGGATTGAGAGTCTCAACACACTGATGGACGATAATAAGATCTTGACGCTGGCCAGCAATGAGCGCATTTCACTGAAGCGCGAGATGCGCCTGCTCTTCGAGGTGGGCCATCTGAAGGCGGCAACACCCGCAACGGTCTCCAGAGCGGGCATTTTGTACATCAATCCCCAGGATCTGGGCTGGTCTCCGTAAGCACTATTAACTAGCCCAGGATCTTTCTCATTATATTTATTGTTTTTTTTTTTTTGATCCCCAGCTTTGTTTCCTCGTGGCTAGAGACACGTGTGAACATGATCGAGCGGGGCATACTGACCACACTCTTTGAGAAGTATTTTCCCAGCCTGATGCAGCGGCAAAGCGATTTCCGTCGCGTCACGCCCATCACAAACATGGCTATGATACAAATGACCTGTCACCTGCTCGAGTGTTTGCTGGACAGTGACCAGGCCGATGATGACACTGCCCGAAACGGCAATAAGCATCGTAGCATCAATTCGCACAGCCTGCACCACGGCGAGCACTCACACGAGTCCGCTGAACTGGCGCTGGAGACGATATTTGTGTATGTTACGCTGTGGAGTTTCGGTTCGGCACTGCATCAGGACACAATAATAGATTGGCAACGCGAGTTTCACAAGTGGTGGACGAGCGAGTTTAAGGACGTGAAGCTGCCCAGCCAAGGCACCGTATTCGACTATCAGCTGAATGTGCAAACATTAAAGTTCCAGCGCTGGTCCGAGCTAGCTGCTTTGGAGCAGCTCGAGTGTCAAATCGATGTAGAGCAGCCGTTGCAGGTGCGTGCTTGACCTATTTGGGAGTGAACTAATCATGCGAACAAAGCCTTTGCTTACACACACACACATACACACACACGCATACATACAGAACGTGCTCATTTCAACTGCAGAGACCACACGTCTGGGCTACTTCCTTAAGCTGCTTATCGACCGCAATCTCGCCTGCATGTTGGTGGGCAGCTCTGGTTGCGGCAAGGGTGCCATCTTCCGTGAGCTCTTCAGCAAATATGCCAGCGCACAGGAGCTGCTTGAAATTGCAGTGACAGCTGTCAGCGGCAACCAGCAGCAGACACCATCAGTTGTTGGCAACACTGCTGTTGATGTTGTTAGCGCTGTTAGCAACGTCAGCGCGCGTCGGAAGTCATCCTCCTCGACGCCTTTGCTGACCGGCGTGCAGGCGACGCACTTCAACTTCTACACCACATCAGAGATATTCCAAAAGATGCTAGACCGACCGCTGGAGAAGAAGTCCGGACGCTGCTATGCGCCCAGTGGGCCCAAGCGACGGCTCATCTACTTTGTTAATGACCTGAACATGCCCGAGGTGGATGCCTATGGCACTGTGCAGCCGCACACCATCATGCGTCAGTTCATGGACTACAGGCAATGGTGAGTGACAGCGGTATGGGATTAATTATGCGACCGATGCTACTGTCATTTAACTTGGGTTTAGGTACGATCGCCAGAGGCTTCAGCTGAAGGACATTCGTCACTGTCAATTTGCGGCTTGCATGAATCCAACTGCGGGCTCATTCACCATCGATCCGCGCCTGCAACGGCACTTTTGTGTGTTCTCCGTGGCATCACCTAACGAGGATACTCTGCACTTCATATACAGCAGCATTTTGAACAACCACCTGAATCAACCAGCGTTGGGATTCAGCAAGGAAATCCGCTCCATTGGCAATCTCCTGGTGAAGGTGGGCATCGCCCTGCATCGTCGCGTGGAATACGCCTTTCTGCCCACGGCCATTAAGTTCCACTACATCTTCAATCTACGCGACCTCACCAGCATCTATCAGGGCGTGATGAACAGTGTGGGCGCTCCGGTGTCAGCGGGTGGAACAGCCAGCAGCTACAGCGGCACAGTTTGCAGCAAACCGGCCGAATTGATGCGACTCTATGTGCACGAGGCGTATCGGGTCTACCATGATCGACTGGTGGATCAGTATGACATCAAGTCGTTCAAGTCCTCCATTCGGGATATATTCAAAAAGGATTTCGAAGACTTCGACGAGGACTTTGTCTTCGCCGAGCCCCTAATTTACAGCCACTTCGCGCAATCGCTTGTGGACCAAAAGTACATGCCCCTCAAGAGCTGGGATGCACTCTACCAGCTGTTGCTGGAGGCGCAGGCCAGCTATAATGAGATTGTGGGCTACATGAATTTGGTGTTATTCGAGGACGCCATGATACACATATGTCGGTAAGTTGGAAATATTATGTATAAAGTTGATTCTTAGTGTTTCAGATATGTTAATTAAACATGGAATAGATCCTTCCTTAAAAATACTAATATTTTGTCCATGTGTCTCTACATATTATTTTTCTTGACCCAGTATTAATCGCATTTTGGAGAGTCCTCGTGGCAATGCTTTGCTGATTGGTGTCGGCGGCTCTGGCAAGCAGACTCTGGCACGCTTGGCCGCATTTATATCCTCGCTGAGCGTCTCGCAAATTCAAATAAAGCGCGGCTTTGGTCTGCTCGATATGAGAGATGAGATTGCGAATCTGTATATGAAAGTTGGACTCAAGAATGTGGCGTCTGTTTTTCTCATCTCCGATGCTCAGCTGCCTGATGAGTCCATACTGATGCTGATCAATGATTTACTCGCCTCTGGTGAGATACCTGAACTCTTTAATGATGATCAACTTGAAACGATCATAAATGGTACACGCAATGAAGTGAAGCAGTGCGGCACTCTAGACACCAAAGAGAATTGCTGGCGATATTTTGTGGAAAAGGTGCGACGTCTTCTCAAAATTGTGCTCTGTTTTTCGCCAGTGGGACAAACGCTGCGCGTACGCGCCCGAAAGTTTCCGGCCATTATCAGCCGCACGGCCATTAATTGGTTCCATGAGTGGCCGAAAAGCGCATTGGAATCGGTTTCCCAAAAGTTTCTTACCGAAATCAGCGACATTTTGGAGGTGTGTACGATGCACTGACTTTATTTATATGGCTGTCCTGCACAATTTACGATTTTAAACTGTCACAATGGTCACAATAAGTGCCAGTAAACATACACACACAACAGATACATATACATATACACGCACACAACAGATACATATACATATACACACACACACACAACAGATACATATACATATACACGCACACAACAGATACATATACATGGATCAGGTGATAGACATAACCCAGCTGACCCGCGTTCATTCACAGCAGGAACTCATACCGCCCATCAGCTACTTTATGGCCTACGTACACGGCACTGTGAATCAGATATCGAAAATTTATCTACAGAATGAAAAACGCTACAACTACACGACACCAAAAACATTTCTCGAATACATTTTCCTCTACCGCAAACTGTTGGTTGACAAAAATGGGGAGTTCGCCCAGCGCATCGCCCGCCTACAGAGCGGCATGGCCAAGTTGGCTGAATGTGCGCGTCAGGTGGACACCCTAAAGGTGAGTATATGATAAAAAAAAAATATTAAATAAAGTCGAAAAAGGAATGATTTAATTTGAAAGCCTAGCCTTGCATACGCTTACGCAAAAATAAAAGACAACATAATTTGCCTAATATAATTTTTACATTTGCACCAAATAAGTCTTAAAAAGTTTTAAATAATTAAACAATATTCTAAACGAACCTCAAGCGAAACTTTTGAAACATACTAGTTAAATTATAAATTTTTTAAATAGCTTATTTTTTTATATATATAGTAAAATTATTATTTGAAATACAATCTATAATTGTGACACGAACTAGGTGCCAAAGTCGTTTTATCCTCCCATCATTATTCCTGTTTGTATAAAATGTGTGTATGTGTGTGGCCAGCGCACATTCAAGCTCAGACATGCATAAAGCGGCAGTTCACATTTTTTCCATTTGCACTACGCTATTCGAAGCGTCGCGACGCGCCTGGCATTCAATTAGTGCGCTTAATTGAATTGTTGTTACAGCAAATCTGCTGCCCATTTGCCGCAGCAAAGTGAAGCTTGGTGGTGGTGCGCGGTAGAGCAGACCCCAATAGGTAACATTAAGTGACTGTCGATGATGGCACTCTTTAAATTGGACGACTCGTTTCCGGTTACGCAGCGTATACGCAATACGAATGGCTGGCAATCGCATTTATTTTGTAGCATACTTTTGTGCGCTAAACAAAAAGTTCTTACACAAACGAACGAAAAAACAACGCGTAATGCTATTTAAACTAATTGAATTTAATGGAATTCGTTTGTATTGAGGAGCAGATATCATTTTCAGTGTTCATGTGCGTACACAGAACATTCAGTCCACAAGAGAGCATAGCTGAGTAGGTGTGCGTAGGATGTGTGCACATGCGTTTATATTGGTGTGCCCACAATTTGTGCGATAAAGTTGCACCGTGTCAATATTGGGGCAGCGTGCCAGAGCTTTAATTAATTTCGTTGGCCGACAAAGTTTTAAAGTTGCTTCGAGTTTCAGTTTGAGTTAGAAAAAACTTTTCTTTTATGCGGCACACAGCATCAACTGGCAATACAAGAAGTTCAACTGGCAGCGAAAAATGCGGCCGCCGACAAATTGATCATCATTGTGAGCGCAGAGAGCGAAAAAGTTAAGCGTGAGCGTTTTACAGCATCTGAAGAAGAGAAACGTGTTCGTATCATTGAAGAGGATGTCTCGATCAAAACCAAGCTATGTGAACAGGACTTGCGACAAGCCGAACCAGCTCTGGTAGCCGCCCAGGCCGCGCTTAACACTCTTAACAAAAATAACCTTACCGAGCTAAAGTCCTTTGGGTCGCCGCCCAAGGCCGTGATCAATGTATGCGCCGCTGTGATGGTTCTACTGGCCAGCAATGGAAGGATACCACGCGACCGCAGCTGGAAGACTGCCAAATTGATGATGGTGCGTGTGGATCAGTTCCTTAACGATTTACTCAACTACAACAAAGACAACATACATCCGAATATAATTGAGACGTTGCAGGAATACCTTAAGGTAAGTACTTTAAATTTCTATACTTGACGAGAATAGAGCAAAAAGAATATATATCACCAGCCAATTGTAAAAATGAATGAGCGACAGACAGACAGACAGCCATGTCCATGTAAATTGACTCGGCTGTTGATCAAGGATATATAAACTTAATGGGGTCGGAGATGCCTCCATCTGCCTGTTACATATTCATATGAATTCGTTGAGGGTAAAAAGCAAAAAATTGATTTCAAAGTTTTAGCTTTTAAATAAAAAAATAAAAAAAAAATTGTTTTTTAAATAAAAATATATTTTTTCATTCAAGGACCCCGAGTTCAATCCTGACAAAGTTGTTCAAAAATCTGTGGCCGCTGCCGGCCTCTGCGCCTGGGTCATCAATCTGTATCGCTATCATCAGGTCTTCCTTATAGTTGGCCCCAAGCAGCAAGCCCTGCAGGATGCACAACAGGAACTGTTCGAGGCACGGGAACGCCTGCAGTATCTCAAGTCCAAAATTAACAATTTGGAGGATAAGCTGGCCGAGATTCAAGCCGAGTTTGAGCATGCCGTGGCCGAAAAGCAAAAGTGCCAACGGGAGGCGGACAAGACGTCCTTTACTATTGATCTGGCTCATAGGCTGGTCAATGGACTGGCGAACGAGAATGTCCGTTGGCGAGAGTCCGTGCAGAGGTGAGTGAGTGGGCGGCAGCTCCGCGTTTATGCGCCATCAATTATTAAATTTAATTTACATTTTGTGTGTGTCCGCAATCGCTTTAATTGCTTTCTCGCTCCCTTCCCGTACACTCTGGGGCTCAGTTGAACGAACTGTGCCGGCATTTCGCACACTTGCGAGCCGCCGCAGCAACAAAAGGCCGTAAATTTTATTTACTTGTGCTCATTTGGCCAACTGCAAGCACCTCCCACTGCTACCAATTGTACAAATTGCGCACTGTCGCAGCCAATGAACTGCCCGCCGTTTATTCTGTCGACAGTAAATAAGCTGCGTCAGAGGCGACTCCTGTAAGCTTTGCACTTTCAGCACTTACCCCCCTGTAATAAGATTCACCCCAAAAAGGCACTTAAATCGCTGCATACATTCATTACCCAAAAAATTCATCCGTTCAAACATTGTAGCTGAATTAATGAATGATGAATGAAAATAAATAGTTAAAAAACATATATCTACTAAAAAGTAACAATATAAGTGCGGTCATCAAATATATTCAGTATATCACACATGCCCTTGCAATAGCCTGGGGTAATGACTTTTTTATGTTGGATACATTCCCATTTTGATTTAACTTCGCCAATTGATATTGAATAAGTAAGAGCGCAACAGTCGGGCGTTACCGACTGCGTTATTCTCGTTCACGTTCTTAATTATAATTGTAATTTTAAAAATTTTCGGTATTTTTAATTTGTGCGATGCTTTTTAATTTGTGCGATGCTTTGAAACTGAGTTAGGTTTATATTTTTGAGATTTTCGGAGGCGGGAGTTGGCGCAGGCAGAAATTTTAGAAATTTGGAGAAACAAAATTTTGAAAATGAGTAAGGGATATATGCTTTTTTCCAAAAATATAAAAAAAATTTCTTTTTTAAAAATGCATCGATTTTAAATGTTCAGTTTTGACAAATTTATGGGTGTTTGAAATATGATACCTATGGGACCCATATATGACCAAATTTTTTTCAATTTTGGCATGATTTTTGACAAAAAATTTGACCCCTCAGAATCACTAAATTTTGTGGCTCTATCTTTAGAATTGTGGAATGTATTCAGCTCTTATCGATTTTTGATTTGAGGTGTATCGACATGTTATCGAATTGCCAGCCTCCCAGTGGGCGTCGCACAAAATCTTAACACTTTGTCTGAAGAGGATAACTACAAGTCGAGTATAAAAAGTATGCAAGGCTTTAGCTCACGTCTTAATAGAAACCAATGATAAATGTAATGTTCGAAAGCATACCTTTAGGCTGAATCCTACACTGTTATTCAATCATTGTGATTGTTTGATTGTTGGACGAATTAATAAATAAAAACTTTTGTTGAAAACGTTAACATGTTTGGTAACAAATGCTATGTACATGTACACTTTTTTATATGGCCACTTATATAAAATTGTTTCCTCTATTTTATGCAAAACAATATTTATTGCTAACACCAAGCTAAGCTAAATAAATATTTATATTTATTTTTTTCTGAATGTAACAGTACAATGAGTGGTATAAATAAAAAAGTTTCTTAACATGTTTATCTAAAATGATTTGTGAAGTACGAAAAACACAATTTTTCGCTCCGTATAGAAACATATGTCAATATGCTTATATTTGCACATGCATGTTTTATATTCGATTGTAAAACTTAATCAAATTCATATAAATGTCAATAGCAATATTCGGGCAATGCACAAAATGCACTCTCGACACCTTTGGCCGACCATTGGCGATGACCATTTTACCAATTCCAGATTTGCAATGAAATTCAATTGAGTGCGCGTGCAAGGCAAAAGGATATCCACAAAAGCTTAGTTGCTCTAGTATAATATTGGGGTGTGCAATTTTTTGCATCTAAATGCTGCAAAATTCACACTCGCACACGGGTATTCAATCGGCCGCACAATTCGACAACGTCAGCACCTGAATGGCCAGAGGGCACATTCATGAATACAGATGTGAAGCGTGTTGAATTATGAAAAATGTTGAAATGTTTGCAATGCTCGTATCTAACAGGCAGGCGTGTTTCGTTTATCTCTATGAGTTTCCTTATGTGTGTGTGTGTATGTGTCTCTGCCATACAAACTAGTTATGAGGTATGCGTACAATACACTGGCAAAGGAGCAACAGCCTCAGTCGAAAGCTGACAGTGGATTCCATGCCCGAATGTCAAAATTGAAAACCTTGCTCCTCTGAGCACTTTCAAATATTTATGAAAATATAATTTGCGCTCAACAACAAGTATATCAAGGGTCGGGCAGC
The DNA here is from genome assembly GCA_004149465.1 of Drosophila nigromelanica. Lineage (NCBI taxonomy): Eukaryota > Metazoa > Arthropoda > Insecta > Diptera > Drosophilidae > Drosophila > Drosophila nigromelanica. The sequence continues at coordinate 11,920 of SCDS01000778.1, forward strand.
GCAGTAAAAACTGCAAAATGTTGTGCGGTTGCAGCTTGGCATACTTTGTATGTGTGTGTGTGTGTGTGCGTGGACCGTTATGACTTGCATATAAATTTCTATTTGACTATGGCATTAAATATTCTCCATTGTAAGTACATATATATGCACGCGACCACACACACATACACACACATATATATTTTTGTAAACGCTCCTGCCTCTGTATTGGTGTTAGTAATAGCTGCTGTTGTCCTCGTTGGCATTGCAAAGCTGCTTTTGAAATATATTTTCTGTTTTGAATGAGAATGCTCTTATGGCACTTGACAGGTATTTTATCAAATTTTGTGCAGAATATTTCTTCAAAAACAATTATTTTAATTTCACATTTCGCACACACTCACACACACACACACACACATATGCTTAAGCAAGTCAACACACATATGTACTTACTAGTCATGTTAGACATTTATGGCTTGCAATTGCATAGTTTTTGTGTTATTCAATTACCAAGGACCATTAGAAACCCACATATCAACATTCATATTTATAAGGGAATTAAACATAAATCATTAAGCTTTAGGGCCATGATCTTTCGCTAAATATAACGCTTTCTTGATGTAGGATGATGTAGGATCTCACTGGCACTCTGCCACCCTTACAATACGTCCATTAGGGCCAGCTTAAATATCTCAATAATAATTGGCATGCAAAAATTTCTAATAAGAGTTTATGCAGCCACTTAAGTACACGAGTCAATTTCAAAGACAACGCAGTGGCTGATGACGATGATGTAGATAATGATGCTCAGAATGCTGTTGATATTTATGTTGTTCCTCTTGTTATTTTTACGTCGACGAGTTCCATGCAGCTCGTAAATACGGCTTACGGGGGGAGATTATAAAGTTTGAGATTTGCACTTTAACTTTATCGGCACCAATATTAGATTAGAAGTTACTTAGCCTTATAAAGTGTGCCCAACAATCTCCATTATTATTATTGCCTACAAATATGCGAGAAATAATCATTTTAAAATAAATGCACCAATTATCGAACTATATTTTCTTCCAAATTAAATTTAGGAATTGGAGAGAGAAGCTCAGAGTAACTACAAGCAATTGCTTTGTCATTATCTAACATTAGTTTATTCTTTTATTTGTGACTTTTATGGTACTCTATTTATGATTTTCAAGGATCAAAGTAAAATCATGTATACTACAGGTAGCAGACGACAATTCCCATTGCAACTGTCCTATGCACAAACCCATATTTGTAACTCGTTTTTAAGTGTTTTAAATAAAAATAATATTTAAAAAGAAATTTTTTTAATCCCAGCTGGCGTTAAAAATAACAATACCAGAACTGACAATAGTTCATCAATAGACATATTGCTAATCTGCCCTCGCATAAAATCCTCTTCAACGATATTATTTTTTCAATTTCCCGTCCATTCAAATGCGATGGATGCACAACGGGGAGCCTTCAGTTTCCTGCTGCACTTGTAATTTATACTTCAAGCACAATTTAAAATTGTTAAGGGACAGATTAATGTCCGCCGCTTAGCAGGTCAGCTCTCACAATTTTCTCTTCTGTTTTTCTGTTCGACTCAAAAGCTTACAGGCCAAGATTGGCACCCTACCAGGAGATATACTGTTAATTTCCTCATTCCTGTCGTACGTGGGCTGCTTTACGCGCCGTTACCGCGAAGAACTGCAGCACAAGATGTGGCTGCCGAACTTTTGCAAAATGGACGTAAGTACTCGGTATCCGCTAAATGCTTGGCTTGGCTTAACTGGGCTCATTTTGTCTGTGATATGACAGCCCCAGATACCTCACACTCAGGGCGTCGACCCGTTGGCGCTGCTGTCGGACGACGCGCAAATTGCCACCTGGAATAATGAGGGATTGCCCATGGACGGCATGTCCACAGAGAATGCAACAATACTCCAGTACACAACGCGCTGGCCTCTGATGATTGATCCACAGCTGTAAGTTCCATCGGTTTTCAATTAAAATGGAAATGAGCGCATGAGCGAAAGTCAAAACTGCCTGGCTAAAAGATATCCTATCCCTTTGTTCAAATGTCCGTAACTCACACATATACATATACGCAAAAATTATTTGCACTATATAAAAATAGCCTTCAGTTCAGATTATATAAAGCCCGCAACATAGTCAATTGTTACCGTAATAACAGCTTACAACATATATTTCGGGCCAATATAGTTTTTATAATTTAAAGGGCGGAAATGGGTGTGGCTGGTAAATCTTTCAACAATCTTAAAAAAAAGTTGGGTTCATTTTGACAGACGGACAGTTTAACACCCAATATATACATATGTATTACAAATGGTACGAATTGCTTTATTCCAACTTTATAGTCGCAGCTCTTGTTTATTAAACCTATTCTCATGGTATAAGTATATAGAGTATCACTCATCAAAAACAAATAACTTTTAGCCAGGGCATACGATGGATCAAGAGCCGCTTTGGACCTGATTTGGTGGTGTTGCGCCTCAGCCAGCGCGGCTTTCTGGAGGCGCTGGAGAAGTCCATCACACGTGGCGAAACGGTGCTCATCGAGCAAATCGAGGAAACGATGGATACTGTGCTGGAGCCGCTGCTCAGCCGTGCGCTGATTAAGAAGGGTCGCTATCTGCGCATTGGCGAAAAGGAAATGGAGTTCAATCCGAATTTCCGACTCATACTGCACACAAAGTTGGCCAACCCGCACTATAAGCCGGAAATGCAGGCGCAGACGACGCTTATTAACTTTACGGTGACACCGGACGGCCTGGAGGAGCAGCTGCTGGCGGAAGTGGTCAAAATTGAGCGACCGGATCTGGAGAAATTGAAAACGGAGGTCACCGTCCAGCAGAATATGTTCAAAATCTCGCTGAAAGCGCTCGAGGATGAGCTGCTGGCCAGACTGGCCTCCGCCGGCGAAAATGTGCTAGATGATCACGCGCTGGTACTCAATCTGGAGAACACCAAACGAACTGTGGATGAAATTGAATCCAAGGTGCGCGAGGCACACCTCACCACGCTGCAAATCGATGAGACCAGGAACATCTATCGCGCCGCAGCTAAGCGGGCAGCCATTCTGTACTTTGTGCTGACGGATCTTAATCGCATCAATCCCATCTACAAGTTCTCCCTAAAGTCCTTTATGCATGTCTTCCGCCAGGCCATTGCCATAGCGCCCGATTCGAAGAACTACGAGAAGCGCGTGCTCCATTTGGTGGACTCGATAACACTGCAAACCTATCGGTACACCCTGCGCGGTCTCTTCGAAGCGGACAAGCTGACGTTCACCTCGCACTTGACATTGCGCATCATGATTGCCGCCGAGCAGGTGGCCAAGGATGAGACCGACTTTCTGCTACGCTATCCACACGAGCCGAACACGCTCTCCCCATTGGACTTTGTCGGACGCAGCGCCTGGGGCGGGATCAAGTCGCTGGCGCTCATCGAGCACTTCTATGGCATCGACAAGGACATGGAGAACTACACGAAACGCTGGCGCAAGTTTATGGCCAGTGATACACCCGAACGGGAGCAGTTCCCGGGCGAGTGGAAGCATCGCACTCCACTGCAGAAGCTGTGCATTGTGCGGGCACTGCGGCCTGATCGCATGACCTACGCAATGGCCCAGTTCGTGGAGCAGACGATGGGTCGGGCATATGCCGAGGTGCAGACGCCACCGTTTGTGGCTATCTTCAAGGAGCTAAACGCGGCCACGCCCGCCTTCTTTATACTCTCGCCCGGCGTGGATCCAATTCGCGACGTGGAGCGTCATGGACAACAGCAGGGATTCCATGCGGATGCCGGGACCCTGATCAACATCTCACTGGGCCAGGGACAGGAGCTGCTGGCCGAGGCTGCCATCGAGCAGGCGCTGGAATCGGGTCAGCAATGGGTGATACTACAAAATATCCATTTGGTGGTCAACTGGTTGCCCACGCTGGAGAAGCTTATCGAGCGTATTGTGCTGCAGTCCGAATCCCAGGGTGAATCCAGTTTTCGTCTATTTATCAGCGCCGAGCCGGCTCCCGATCCACAATACCATATCATACCGCAGGGCATTTTGGAGTCCTCGCTCAAGGTGGTCAATGAGCCACCGGCTGGAATGGCCGCCAATCTGCACAAGGCCTGGGACAATTTCTCGCAGGACACATTAGAAACGTGCACCCAGGAGGCCGAGTTCAAGTCCATACTCTTTGCCCTGTGCTACTTCCATGCGGTGGCCGGTGAGCGACGCAAGTTCGGACCGCAGGGCTGGAACAAGGTATATCCCTTCAACATTGGCGACCTGACCATCTCGGCCAGCGTGCTGCACAACTATCTGGAGGGCAGCAATCGCATACCGTGGGAGGATCTGCGCTATCTCTTTGGCGAGATTATGTACGGTGGTCACATCACCGACGACTGGGACAGACGCCTATGCCAGACGTTTTTGGAGGAGCTGCTCCAACAGGATCTGATTGATGGTGATTTTGAGCTATGCCCCGGTTTTCCCGCTCCGCCCAATCTCGAATTTGATGGCTATCACGACTACATCACCGAGATGCTGCCCGAAGAATCACCCCTGCTCTATGGACTGCATCCCAATGCAGAAATTGGCTTCCTCACCAGCGCCTCGGAGCAGCTGTTGCGCACCATCTTCGAGCTGCAGCCGCGTGAATCGGAGCTGAGCTCACACTGCGGCGCACCGCGCGAAGAGCTGGTCAAGATCATGATCGACGACTTCCTGGACAAGCTGCAGGACGAGTTCAATCTGCAGGCCCTGCTCAATCGCGTGGAGCGCAAAACCCCATTTGTGGTTGTCGCGCTGCAGGAATGCGAGCGGATGAATGCGCTCATTCGGGAGATAAAGCGCTCCCTGCGCGAACTGATGCTCGGCCTGAAAGGCGAGCTGACCATTACACAGGAAATGGAGCGTCTGGATTATGCCATCTTCTACGATCACGTGCCGGCGGCCTGGGCGCAGCTGGCCTATCCCAGCATGCTGGGTCTGCAGGGCTGGTTTGCGGATCTACTGCATCGCGTCAAGGAGCTGGCCGGTTGGCTAAATGACTTCAAGCTGCCCTGCGCCATCTGGCTGGGCGGTCTGTTCAATCCGCAGAGCTTTCTCACGGCCATCATGCAGGAGAGTGCCCGAAAGCATGATCTGCCCTTGGATCGCATGCTGATCAGCTGTGAAGTGACCAAAAAGCAAAAGGATGACGTCACGTAACTAGCTTATTGACCCCAACAACAATTGTCAGCTACTCCCATTGTCTGGCTTTCAGGTTGCCACCAATAGAGGGCGCCTTTGTTCACGAACTGTATCTGGATGGGGCCAGCTGGGACTGCCAGCAGAATTCCATTGTGGCGCTGCATCCCAAAGAGCTGCTCTGCGCCATGCCCGTCATCTACATCAAGTCCATTGTGCAAGAGAAACAGGAGCTGCAACGCGTCTACGAGTGTCCACTCTACAAGACCAGGTGAGTCAACCAGCAGCCTGACAAGCTTCATCCCTCACCCTCACCACTCGCAGGTCGCGTGGCAACACCTACGTCTGGACCCTCAACCTAAAGACACGCGACCGCCCAGCCAAGTGGATATTAGCGGGAGTCGCGCTTTTGTTGCAACCATAACTCATATATTTTACACATTCGTTTAAACTCTCACACGGCTATTCATATGAAGATTGTGCAATAACGCTCTATAAAAACGATAATTTATCAATAAGTGAAAATACCCCTTGAGTATTTTCTCCCAGTTTCAATTAAAGTGATTAACCAAAAAATTATATGTATTTATTAAAGTGTGCATGATTACGCATTGTATATTAAAAAGTAAGTAAGAGTGCTTTAGTCGGAAATGCCCGACTATGGGATACTCTGATACCCCCAGCCACGAGCTGTCGTTACATATACAATTTCACTTCCCTTGCATTCACATATTGCACGACCAATTTTTGTTGCATTAATTAAAACTCACCACTCGTTTGAGTGAATATTAGCAACTGATTTATGAATGCTTAAAAATGGGGGAAGATGTGAGATGTGGGCGTAGCCAGGATATCAAGGATGCAATCTGTGGGGGAGGGCACCAGCTATCTACATACAAAACTACAAGTTCGAAAGATTCAAGTCTGTATCTTCAATAGCGCCGAAAAAAGTTGGGTTCATCCGGACAGACGGACAGCAAGACGGACATTGCCCAAATCCAATATACTAGTTTCACTTCGTGAACAATAAGATATTTTATATATTGGCACGTGACAGAGTACATTATTATAATAAAAATGAATATAAATAAAAAAGACCATTTTATAACTCTAATGAAGTTTTATCCCCGATTTTGGTAGACACATGTTTGATTTTAGGGCTATTAGTTCGGATCTATTTAAGCATTTAATTGTGTATAAGCTGAATGCAATCTAGATTATATTCCTGGCTGAACTAATTCATTCACGTTAAATATAAACGTGTTTATACCACAAAAGTAATATTCATCATTGTACACATCCATAAGAGTGCAATCTGTGGGGGAGGTCACCAGCTATCTACATACCAAATTTAAAAATTGTGGGAACTATACACATGTTATCGACTGGAGCTGTCAAATATTTTTGCCATTACGGGGTCTGGAAGGGGCGTGGCAGTTTTGATAATAATTTAGTTAACTGAAGGATATCTTTAAAGGAGCGTATGATATTTGTAAATAGGCAATTCTTTCGAATCCTCTTCGAATAAACCAGATCATTACTTATTGTTAATAAATATATCCAAATAAAATTTTGTTTGTCATTATATACATAGATATTAAAAATCGATTAGTTTTTGCTCGTAAACCACTTTATTATTAAACTTAGTGAATAAGCGATGAACCTGGCGTTAAACAGTTATTTGCAGACTATTAGCACAGCGGGTTTGGTATTGTTTTCACAGATAGCCCAGGTAAACTACTTAAAAACAATGAAATAAAAGTAAAGATTTCATAGAAAAGATTCAAAATCCGTAAAAAAAAAGAAATTGGTAAACAATTTGAGTATTGCCTGGAAAATCGGTGAACCGAGTTCAAAAAATTGAAATGTGAGATTCGCGATTCCGAGATTATTGCGATATTTTATTATTATATTAATAGCAACTCAAAAAACATTTCCGGTGTCTTCGCGGAGGGTAAACTGGCCCTGGATGTGACCATCTGTTTGTCCGTCTGCATGAACGCTGCATTCTCGGAAACTACTAAAGCTAGAAAGCTGATCTTGAACCCATTGAATTCGTATATTCCATACGAAAATCAAGTTTATCATTTTTTTTATCGATATCTTACCCCCTTTTATTAATATGGATAAAAATCTATTTTAACTTTTGGTTTCCTTACCATAGTACCTTACCATAAGTATAAGTATAGGAGCTAGATGCACAAATTTTCGTGAAAAAGACGCAGATTTTGATACGTCTGCTCAATCACCCCAACATTATTATATTATTATATTATATCTTTAAGCTGCCCATTTCAATCGATTCAGGGTATAATAAATAGAACGAATTATTTATGAGCAGTTAATGGTTTCTGGCAATAATAAGGCAAAGTAACATTATATTAACTAATGATGATTAAATTATAAATTAGTTTAGTAAAACCGGTCAACATGAACGTTCGCACGTTAAACGTTTGGATATATACCTCCTTATTCTGTTTTGTGTCTCTTGCATTGGATCCGAAGGTTTGTAGATGGCTACAATGTAAATATATCTATTTAATTATAAAAATTCTTTTCAAAACATAAGTTTATAGGTGAATTCACCAAACTTGAATGTGAAAATCTCAATCCGGAATTAATCCTATCTCTCAATTGTCATATAAATCGCACCTTTTATAAGCCTGGTGCCATTTATGTGGATTTTGAACTGGCCGAAGACGTGTTTAACCTGACAGGGATATTTAATTTACAAGTAATGTTAATCAACAAATATAACAACTATTTCACATTGGACCTAGACATATGTGAGACATTAAGAATGGTTCAAACGAATTGGATCATGCAGCTTATAGTTGCTGAACTACGTCGCATTTCAAATTTCCCATTAACTTGTCCATGGAGAAAGGTATTGTTAATATATGCCATATGAGTTTAAATAATATTTTGATCATTACAGCACACGCGACATAATGTAAATGGTTTTAAAATCGATCCAAATGCAGTACCAAAATATATGCCACAGACATCCTTTAAAGCAGTTATCACCATGTTCGCCAAACAACGCAAAATGTCTCGCCTTTTGGTTTTTGCTAAGGCGGGCCGAAAGTACTAAATATTTCAGTAAGAACTTAAGGGTTTCTACGGCTGATTTTTTTAAAAATAATTTATATCTGGAAATTTTTCAATCACATATAAATTTGTTGTGAAAATTATTAATTCTTTTCTGTTCTGAATATCATATATCATATAATAGCTTCATTTATTAACAAGGTAGATCCCTTTAAACCGATTCTAAGAAATATTCAATATTTGCGAAACTCATACACAGTTTTACATTTCTCTATTTCTGTATATGTGAATTTTACTTTTATCTGACATGTAAAAAAAATCTCTAAAAACGTATTAATCAATAAATTTGTAGATTTTAATAGTTCTTTCAAGACGTTTAGTCTTGTTTTAAGCAGAAATATGCTGTTATAATAAAGTATTCAGTGTAAAATGAATGTCCGTATGTTCGTCTAGAGACTTAAACTTTTCGACATTAGATTCTCTTAATCAGTACGCAGAACACGTTTATTATTTTTTATATATATATATAGTGTCGTTTCATTAATATCGACAAAAATCGATTTCAACTTTTGGTTTTCTTACTGTATCTCGGTTGGTTTGTAAATACATTTCAATGCTCTTAATAAGTCCTGAAAATTTCATAATATCATAATATAATTTTTATAATATAATTTTATAATATCGATTTTTATCAATATTAATAATATCGAATATATCGAATATTATCGAAAACAAATAAACTTGTTCTGCGTATGATATATACAAACTGAATGAGACCAAGATCAGCTTTCTAGCTTTTGTCGTTTCCGAAATCGCTTCGTACATACGGACGGACAGACAGACAGTCAGTCCTGATCTAGAATATATACACTTTATGGGGCGTAGATGCCTCCTTGTGCCTGTTACATACATTTGCACAAAACCATTATACCCTTTTTACCCACTTTCAATGGATATAATTAAACGAGATACATATATAGATTAGATCGAGTCTGATAAAGCTATACCAGAAAATATATTGAAAATTGCAAATCTCTAGCTTCAATAGCGTCTGTCATACGGACAGACGAATAGATATTGCATAAAGCTAATATACTCTTTTCACTTCGTAATAGAGTATAAAAATAAATATCTATTTTTTTTAAGCCAACCCAACACATCGCCACATTGTAAGAGATAAACATAAATAGCACGAGCTGACTCGCCTGAGTACGCTAAATGATTATGACAGGCCATATTCGTAGGGTTAATTTTTATTACACACACGCCTCATGAGTTCGCAACTTAACCAGCTGCTGCCCACGTGTGCACCTCATACTTAGTTCTCACATTTTTATGCAATCGGCCGACTTTTTCTTGTAATCGCGTTGGCCTCCCACTTGCCGATCACGTGTAGATTTGTTTGGCCACTTTTAATCAATGAACGTCTGAGAAATTCAAAGCATATGCGCGTGTTTCGCCAATTAATGCGCTGATAAGCCCGTTTTCATATTAATGAGCGATATACGTCAGAGGTAGTCGCTTGGAAAAGTACTGGCTAAAAGAGGGGCTCGACACACGCTTATGGCGAATAAGTCTTGGGCACGATCTCCGACAGATTAACTAGAGCTTTGTTTACGTTTATACATCTGACGCAATCAAAGGTTGACATCGGTTTTCCAATTACGAAATTCTAAGTTGCACTTTTACAGGGGAATACAAAAATCATACGCAGCCAGTGACATTTGGGCCCCTTTAATGTTGTCAGCTTGTTGTCAAGCGGCGTTTTTTTCTCTAACCTGTATTCTGAATTGTAAATAAAAGATCAGTTGGAAATTCTTGAATATGTATAAGCAAAAATCAAGCATGAATAGGCAGCTATACACACTACACATGGGACCATCACTTTTTAAATAATTCTCTAATATTGCAAAAAAAAAAAAATGTTTTAAACAATATTTTTATGCTGTGCAACTGAACTGGAGTACGTTTGGTAGATATGAACACCTTTGCTTTAGACAGGGCATCTCCCAGTCGAATACTCACTTATCTTTTCTGTACTGTTTCACCAATGTGTGTGCATATTAGATCAGTCCACAAACTCATGCATTGGCGTATTCCCCGAACACGGAGACAACGCGTGACACTGGCCAGGCGGACGTATGACCAATCCGTCCGCTCTACAAGCCGACCGTCGATCGCTCAAGATCAAGGCGGTCGAAATGAGCAAGCGAACGCAGCATTTTAGTAATTTCGTAGATAAAAGTTTGTCGCTCTCGTCGCCGTTCGGCTCAGCCAGCCAGCCAGCCAGCTAGCCAGACATTACTAAAGCACAACCGAGTCCGCGCTCCCTCTCCGCTCTCCGCTCTCCCTCTCGCACGCTCAAACGGAAAGTATTTAAGCGAGAAATGATTCGGTATGACAAATCAGAATCGCAATAATTGTGAAACGGCAAACACAAACGTTTCAGTCAGCAACAGAATTTAAATTTTAAACAATTAATTTTCGTTGCCAACGGAAATTCACGCTACAACAACACTTTCACACAGAGGTAAGCATTAAGACTATCTAAAATTGGGGCATCTAACCTAATTAATTGTGTCGAAATATTTGAGGTGCTCAAAATAAATTAGCAGATAGTTTTAGATATTCTTTTCGAAATGACAAGCTAAATATTTGTACACTTCCGTTTTTAGTTTGTACATAAAGGAAAGAAATGGCCACTGCAAACTTACCCATACAAAAGTACAAGCACCATGAGCACAATGGCGAGCCCGGATGCCAGGGGCTGGATGAATTGAATCGCATGTTCCGCAATTTCTGGGATCCCACCGCTTACTGGGTCTGTGATAAGCAGGGCACACGCGCTCGCCTGAACCGCTGTCCGCAGTCGCAGCTGTACTCTGAGGAACTTGGACGCTGTGTGCACTATGCAGACTGGAGCTGGACGGATCCCAAGGAGCCGCCAAGTCGACCAAAGTGCTAGACAACGAGCACAATTTACCAGCCCGCTCACACTCATTAGTTATATTAATAATTAACTTAACTTAATTCTAATATCTATAAGTCGTAATGTTTTTAGAAAACACTTTACTCTTTAAGTGAAAAAATACACAACTCAAAACTCAGTACAAAAAGAAAAGTATTTTCATATTAAATTTAGGTGTCTATTAATTGCTAAACAATTTCTGGTATTGTTCATATACATAATGAGAGTACTTGTTATCAAGTAATTAGGTATTTACCTGGAATGCAAATTAATGACTTACAAACGGGGGAATGTTTCGTAATTGAAAAAAGCAAAACTCAATTATATGCAAGTTGTGCGACATATAAATAGCTGCCATAAACGAACATATTTTTTCAGTAAAAGCTTGCAGCTAGTTACGATTTAGCTAACTAGTTTCAAACTAAATAATTAACTGGCCTTGGCCTGAGTGTTTGGGCACGAGACTTGGGCAAATTGCGGGAGTTAACACTCAAGATTCATTGCATGTCGCTTAAAGTTCCACATGGGAGCCTTGTTTGTTGATCACCTTCAGCTTCTCCTTCTGTGGTGGCTGTGTGTCTACGGGAATCGTCTCCTCAACAGGCGCCGGTTTCTTTGGCACTGCCCGTTTTGTTGTTGTTGTTTCCGGCTTGGCTGTGGTGGTGGTTGTTGTTTTCGTTGTTGTTGAGGTGGTTTTCTTTTCTGTTGTTGGCTTGGGCGTCGTTGTTGTTGTTGTCGCTGGCCTAGCTGTGGTGGTCCTTGGCTTGGCAGTTGTTGTAGTAGTTGTTGTTGTTGTCGTTGGTTTCTTGGTAGTGGTTGTGGTGGTCTGTGGCTTTCTCGTGGTAGTAGTGGTGGTGGTGCTAGTTTTCGGTGCAGCCTGTGTCTTTGGCTTAGCAGTGGTTTTGGTAGGTGGTGCACCAACGGACGCCTCCAGGCCTTCGCCTTCGACGCGCATATTACGTACCTTGACGGTGGGCTGTTTGGCTGCCTTGGGCGACTTAACGCGCGCCAAATAATGATTATAGGGCGAGCCCAGATACAAGTGATCCTGGAACTCCAGCACATGTGAAACACCCGTAACGGACTTGTCAAAGCCATGCAGCGAGCCCACAATATTGCCATTCCAGTCCACACGAACCACAGTGGTGCGCTTGGGTGCCAACAGAATGGCCATCTCGCCATGGCCAACAAAATGAACAAAGCGCTGCGAGAACTTGTTGGGATAAACACTGTTAATGTAGCGGAAAGGCAGCTCAAAGAGCGCAAGCATGCGTGCCAGGAACAGGCGTATGGTGGGGAAGCGCGAGAAAAGCGGGAAGGCGCTGGGATGGTCGCTATCGGCGCTAGACACTATAGGCACCCAAATACCCTCGGCGTCTGGTGTCAAATTATCGGGCAAGCCGGGCAGACCCTCTACAAAGACCTCGCTCTGGCCAGCCTTGGAGCCCTTCAAATGATACTTGACCAGACGCATAGCGCCCGTCTCGGCGACCACAACAAAGTCCTCATTTGGACTCAGCGCCACTCCATTGGCAAAGAACAGTTCGTCCAGCAGTACTTCGGTCACATTCTTGGCACGATTGTACTTGAAAAGACTACAAAATCAAAAAGAAAAGAAGAGAAAACGTTAGAGGTGTGGGGTCAAACGCTGTTCATTCGATGACAAACCGGTTTTTACAGCTGCCGCTGTTTTAAATAGTCAAATGAACTCACCGGCCAGACGGATTAGCGAACGAGGCAAAGACCAAGTCTTGAATGGTAAAATCGGAGGAGGAGTCAGTCCAGTAGATCTCGCCCTGCTTGCTCACGGCCACCGAATTGAAAGTCTTGGCACGCCGGTTGATACTCTTGCCTGGCAGCTCCTGATCCGGCGACACCAACAATTTCTTCTGGTGTGACGTCAAGTCAACTTGCCACAGGCCGTAGTATGCATCGGCCACGATCAGATTGTTGCCCAGCGTATCGAATGCCAATCCCAGCGGGCGTCCACACTGCGCTTCCTCAAAAGTTTCCGCTACAAGAGCCCACAAATTATAAGAAATGGCCTAAGTGAATGCCACAAGACTTACCGCAAGGCTGGCCGAACTTGGCCACATGCGTCACATGGTTCGATGTCAGCTTGATGATCTCACCACCGTGCAAGCCAGTGTAGATCTCATTGTTGCGCACAATCAGGCACTCGGGGCCATAAATGCGGCCTTCCAGCAGACGCTCGGCGCCCTCCAGATGAAAGTTGGACTCCAGAGCGCCCTTCAGTTCTTTGGGCGGTGTAACGCTAAACAAGAAATGTTATTATGTTAATGTTATGTATCAAATATCACTTACATGAACTCTTTAAAGGGGAAAGTTGTGCGTGGGGGCAGCCCCGGCAACAAAACAATAATTAGAAAGAAAATCATGAAATTCATGATTCTCACACGTAGCGCCTTCAGCAGACCCATGGTTTCGTATGTGCGTTAGACTCGCCCTTTCTTAAATTTAAAGTAATATATATCGTAAATAACAGCACAGGCCACGAAAAACTAAAAAGCGACACGACGGCAAAGTTCAATACGAAAACGTAAAAGTCATCGCACCGGTGCAATAAAAACAGGGCTGCAATGCAAACAACATCTAATCCGCCTATTAGATATGAGCAATGTACGCTGCACAGCGATTACAGGCTGGCGAGAGCTTATCAAACCTTTCTGAGCAAGTCACTTGCCGCCAAATATATTCTGAGAAAATAAAAAAAAATAATTTTTTACAAAACATTTAATAGCTTGACATGCAACTTGTTGAGATCTGGTATTTTTTATAAACCAAAGCGTTAGTTTGCATTCTAACAGTTTTGAATTGCTTCTGCTAACATTATTTATTAAACAACTGATTTTTTACATACAGTATAACCGCATTTCGGTTAATAAAGATCACATATAAGCAATGAAGAATTTATAATTTTGAACAAGAACACAAGGGAACTCTAAATATATTTATACATACATATATAGTATAAAAGTTAAAAACATTTCTGGCTAATGACCTCATAATAATCTGCTTATTTGAAATTTATATGCTATCGTTAAAAAAAATACCGCTTATCGAACATCCGCCACAATGTGAACTAGTTCCCATTACCGAGCCACATAACACAAATGGTATTGTTTTTGTGGACATCGCAACGACGCAGTTGACGATGAGCGATAACCTGATCAGCAAGGAGGAGGCCTACAATATGGAGCACGATCAAGAGCTGGGCGGCAAGCACTACTCCCGCTGCAGCAGCGCAGGCAGCACCCACACACCCAACTCGTCAGCACACAATTCTGGTAAGTGTTTGTTTGGGAACGTGACAAACAGCTGATAATGATGACATCAAGTTGACATTGTTGTTGTTTGTGGTGTCCACTATCAGCGATCAGCGTTTTATTACATTTGCCAACTTGTCTGCCCTTCCCCTTCCACACACACAGATGATGACGATGATAGCGGTGACGCGCGACACTCGGCGGCCACAAACTCACATTCGACGCTCAGCTACAAGGAGCGCAGACGCTCGGCACACACGCAGGCAGAACAAAAGCGTCGGGACGCAATTAAGAAGGGCTACGACAGCTTGCAGGACTTGGTGCCGCGTTGCCAGCCGAACGACTCGTCCGGCTACAAGCTGAGCAAAGCGCTGATACTGCAAAAGTCCATCGAGTACATTGGCTACCTGAATCAGCAAAAACTGAAGCAGGAGGATGAAAGTGCGGCACTGCAGAAGGAGGTGACTGCTCTGCGTATTATACAGAACGGCTACGAGACAATGCTGCAACATCAACAGGCCAATCCGGGACCCGAGGAGGCGCGCCTCACCGATGAGGCCAAATTTCAAGTGGTCAGCAAAAATGCCAGCAATTGGATCCGTTGTAATTCCGCTTAATACTCCTCTTTGTACAGTTTCAGGCTATACTAGACGAAATGTTTGAAACATTCCAGAACATACCGATGGACAACTTCAAGCAGCTGACCAGTGGCGTCATACCCTGGCTGGAGGAGCACTGCAAGCCGCACATTCTGCGCAACATTCTCAGCCGTACTCTGCAGCAGATGGCACAGGAGACGCTGGAGAAACAGCAGCTGCAGGCCATGGAACAGGAAACTGGCGAGACCTTCAGTTGAAGGTGATTTTGTCAAGTTATGTTTTTTGTTTTGGTAAATGCTTTCAAATAGTAAATGCGTCATTTAGTTGTAAAAGCGAATTAGAGACTAACATTGACTTTTTGGCTTAGACTTAGAGATTAGATAAATGCTACATTTAGATAATAGTTTGGGTAGATAAATCTAGCTTAGGGCGTGTCTGCTGCGCACCTCCAGTAGCTGACGCACAATTGCCGCCTGCTCAGTGGCGTCCAGAAGCTGAAGCAACTGCAGCAGCACATTCAATGTGTACGCTTTGAAGCGACCCACTTGCTCGCTGACCGCCAGCACGGCCAGCAGCTGCTGCTGGAACTGATGCAGCCTGGCCGCTGTCCAGACGTGTCGCGCTTCGTGCTGCAGCTTAAGCATGCCCGCGTGGAGCATGTAAAGCAAGCCCTCGTAGAAGTTGTCCTCCTGCAGCTGTGACGCCTTTTTGGCGCTGGCCAGCAGCACCGCCGGCAAATCACGACGAAACTCGTGGGCGCGCACAAAGCAGGTGGCAGCCAGGAGACGCACCTGCTCGCATTTGTGGCGCAGCAAACGCCAGCCGAGTCGCCGGAAGCGCTGCAGCAACTGCGTCGACTGCTGTGGCTGGCCGGTGGTGCACAGATGCTCCACCTTAGAGAGAAAACCCAGGAACAGAATTATGGAGGAGGTGACCTTATCGCTATCGCAGCAGCGCAGCATGTGCTCGCAGGCTCTGGGCAACAGGCAAGCCAGCTCCTCGTAGTTCATCTCACTGGGCTCCCAGGCCAGCTTGGTGTCGAACTCGGTGGCCTGTCGCTGACCCACCAGTTTGCCTAGCGTGGCGCCAAACAGCTGCAGCGCTGCATTCGAAATGGTCCACTCGGCGTTATCAATGTTATCAATGGCCACCAGCATAATCTCATTGTAGTACTTGCACATGGCCGGCCGCAGTTCCGTGTCGCGCACCAGCACGCATAGATAGTGCAGCGCCAGAGCCTCCCAGCGGTCGTGGTTGCTGCTGCTGGGTGGGTCACTGGGCTGGCTGTCATTTAGACGCTGCAGAATGCGCTGCACGGCGCGATGCAGCAGCAAGCGCTGGCGCGCATCATCGTTCTTGAGCACATGCAGAAACATGATGGAAAAACCAGCGCCACGCCGCGTGGTGCTCACCTGGCGGCCTTCAGAGAGCAGCTCGCGTTCCAGGCAAGCGTGCAGCAGCTGGAAACCCCGATCCTCGCTGGCGAGCGAGCTGGTTATAGCGCGCGTCAGCTTGCCAATGCTCAGGCCGGCGGCCTCGATGGCACCCTTGTGACGGCAACGCGTCAACACCGCCACATTAATGTCCAAGCAGCGCTGCAGGGCATCGTAGTCCGGGGCGCCGTTGGCCGAACGGAGCAGCGCACAGCCCAAGCTGGTGGCCAAATCGCAGCTGGCCTGAAACAAATAACAATTGAAAATGGCCCAGTCAACACAGAGAGAGGGAGCTCACCTTTAAAGTCAGCCAGAAACTCATGAGCAAGTACTTGCGACAGGCTTCAGCATCCGGCTCAGTTGTCTCATAGACGCTCTCGCTGACCAGCAGCTGCAGGCTTTCATCCATGTCCTGGAAACTGGCGGCCGGGACGGATGCTGCTTCTGCCTCCTTCCGCCTAACATTTGCCAGATTGAGAAACTTGAGGATGACATTGAGTATGCGCTCCAGCAGGGGCAATAACTCCGCAACAGCTGCAGCCAGGCGGCGATTAACGCCGCTGACCAGCTCATCCAGCACACAAATGGGACCAAAGAGATGACCACCCGCCGATTTTGTGGTCTGCAGCGGATCATGTTGGAACGCGTCCAATTTGCTCATCAATTGTTGCAGGCATTGATCATAGAGAGCCTGCAGATCGGGCTGCGGATCGGAGAAGCTGCGCACCGCCAGCTTTGCGTATAGCGAGACCAGAGCACACTCATCCACATCGGAGCTGGAGCAGAGCGCTAGGCAACGCTCGCTGCACTGCTCGCCTTCCACATGGCCCAGCTGCAGCAGCAGCGAAACAGTCAGCTCCAGCGCATCGTCAAAGCCCTGCGGATCGTCGAGAGATTTGAACAACAGCTGCGCGACGGCACTTGGCCGAAACACGTCGCGGTCAATTAGGAATGCGCCCAGCTGCTGGTTCTGTTGGGTACTGCACATTTTTGCATTCTTGGCGACCTGCGCACTGTACAGGGATCTGTGCAGGATCTCGAGCATTTTCAGTGCAAAGATTCGAGGCTGATAAACATTGCACAGCATGTCCGCCTCTAGCAGTTCCTGCAGCTGTGCAAAGAATCGCTTAATATCGTGAGCCAGTGCATCGCTTCCCGCGCCGCCATCTACTTTTAGGGCCTTGTTAAAGTGCTTGGCCGTGTGGTTGATAATATTGGGCATCTTGCCGAGCATTGTGTTGCGAAACTCGGAGCTCTCCACGCCACGATGTCGCTTCATAAAGCTGTAGAAGAACTCCAGGCAGTCCTCAACAGCAAAATTGCTTAGATTATCAACCAGGAACTTGAAGATCAATAGCTGTGCGTCCGTTTCGAATGAGCTGCAGTTTGTGAGCAGTTCTGTGCTAATCTTGAAAAAGTGCAGCTTGGATGCCACATAGATCTCCTTGGCAAACATGCTGAAAATGAGTATAAGACGCTGCTGCTCACTGGCTGTGCGTGCCGCATCCGAGCTGGCCAGGAATTCCACTATCTCCGGCTTGGCCTGCAGCAGCTGGAAGAGCACATCCCGCTGTTGGATGCGCAAAAACCACTGCGAGTGAAAGTTTTGTAGCTCGGCAACGCTGCCATTAACCAGCAGCTCCACAGCCAGCGTGAGCAGAGCTGGTGAACGCTGACTGCTCAGGCTCTTCACCGGATATTGGCTGGCCGCGCGCAGACCCTTGTAGCTCAGGCTCAAGCGCAGCCCCGCAAAGAACTCGGCTTCGCTGTGTCCGCTCGCAGCCAGTAGCTCCGGTAGTCCATGCGAATTGAGTATGCCGCTCAGCAAATAGTATTTGTTGCGATTTGTCCAGGGCCAGAACTCCACGATCAGGCGAAAGTAGAAGAAGGCGCGTTGTCGCTGCTTGCAGCAGTGATTGAAGAGCGTCAGCGTCTCCTCACGTGAACCCATCATGTGGCTCTGGCGCTGCAGGCAGTGATAAAAGTGCTCCAGCTGCATTGCCAGCAGCTCCAGCTTGGGAAACTTTTTGACCAGCAAATTTGTGGCTTTCAACTGATGCACCAGGCAACTGCTGTTCCGCTGCAGTGCAGCAATAATAGCAGCCATGCACTGTGTTTCGATTAGCTGCGCGTCTAGTCGCGTCCAGTGGTTGGTCAGCAACACAGCTTGCAGCATTAGAAATGCCTGCGGATGTTCACAGGACAAGCGTTGGGGCAGATTCGCAAAGTGCTCATCCGTCAGTTCGTAATTGTGCACGATGTGGTAGTAGACGCGAAAGCTGACGTTCAGCGCGGCCTGATTGATGCTGCTCAAGTCCGGCTTGCTCGCCTCATCCACGATTTGGGCGGCTAACTGGTCAGCCACATCCTTGGGCAAGGCGTCGCCCAGCGACTGTGGGATGGTGGGTGGTCAGAGGCAATAAATACACACAAATATATGCAATTTATGTGGGCGGCACACTCACCTGCAGATAGCAGAGACAGTCGCTGTGATTCTTTGGCTTCGCCATTTGTTAAGCAGGACCTGCCTGGCTAACGCAGTATTTGTAATAAATAAATAAACTAATCAAAAAGAACTCCAATGCATCTCGACTACACGTGCAAAGTAATCGATGGTCGTCGATAACATCGATAAGTGTTCTGCACAAAACGCGTATTTATGCGCTTATTGGTAAGCGGTCACACTGATGTGGTGCTTCAGTTCAAGATGGCGAACGATGCGAGCAAACTATTACTATCTTCACATCAGGAAAAAACCAGCCATTACACGTAAATAAACACATTTTCAGATGCAATTTTCATGTTCACAACTAAACGAAACCCTCTACTTGCACAGCTACTTAAAGGAATTCCGCGTGGAGCAGTGCCAGTCGTTCCTGCAGCACAAATGCAACCAGCATCGCCCCTTCGTTTGCTTCAATTGGCATTTTCAAAATCAGCGTCGTCGACGGCCAGTGCGTAAACGCGACGGCACATTTAACTACAGCGCTGATAATTATTGCACCAAATATGATGAGACAACTGGCATTTGTCCCGAAGGCGATGAGTGAGTATTTCTGCTGTGGTACACATTGTGTCCGACTCTGTGCGGGAAGAAAGGCAACGCTAACAATCCACGACGTAGTATTTTTTCGTTTCCTTTTTGTGCTCAATTTTCTTTGCAATGTGTGTGTATCTCTTGGCTTCGTGTTTACAAACAAAAACATTTTGCTGCCGTGCAGGGAGGCAGTGTAACGTTGTCTAGCTAAAAGTGAAATTCAATTGCGTATGTATGTATGTGTGTGCGCGTGTATGTTTGTGTGTAAAACTAGGCGCACCCTAGTACGAGGTCACCGCCTCCCGCCCACATGCAAAAGTGAAAGTGATTTCAGCGATAGAGCTGCTCGGGCTCGGAAATTCTAATCGGCTGAGGGTTGTTGCTCTCGCACACACTCATAAATGCGCAGCAGCAGCAGTTATAGCTGCTACAAGTGTGTGCGTCATTGTTTTTATTGCGTTTCGCTTTTGCGCGTTTTTCCTTCTGTTTATTTTGATTTTCCCCCGGCGTCATCAGTAACGCTCGCAGCAGCGACCGCAGTTCCAAAATGTACAGTTATTGAACAGAGCTTTTCCTTAAAGCTTTGAGAAGCTGTGTATGGCAAAAAGCGACAACAAAATAATACGCAATTTCAGTTTCTGCAACAACAATTCTGACCCAGACTTAAAATGTATACATACATATGTATATGCTTATATATACGAGGGTGGATCAAAAGGTTGCCGTGTTTGAGATTTGATGGCATGGCTATTAATTTTTTTTATCGTATTCTGTCATCTATAAACACGCACATCACTAAATTTTAGACTTTTAGATATATTTTACGCATTTTTTAATGAAAGAGTTCTCTTTGCAAAATTGTCTTTTAGCTGAAACAGAAGCATATTTTAGGGCCTAAGGTCATAAAAAAAAGTTAGAAAATAATGCAAATATTTTGTTAATTTCATGGGTAACATGGGTACTTATTGATCCACCCCCGTATGTAGGTGCTGGTTTGTCCCCGGTTTTATTGCCTTCACTCATGGTTGTGGTAGTAGGTGCTATTTTTAGCACACAATTCAGCTATTTTCTGTATTACTTTCCATTTCTAACTTCCTTTCCCCCGCGCTCACTCTCGTTTAGATGCCCATTTTTGCACCGCACAGCCGGCGACACGGAGCGTCGTTATCATTTGCGCTACTACAAGACATGCATGTGCGTGCACGACACCGACAGCCGGGGCTACTGTGTCAAGAACGGTCTGCACTGCGCCTTTGCGCATGGCATGCAAGATCAGCGTCCACCGGTTTATGATATCAAAGAGCTGGAGACGCTGCAAAATTCGGATATAACTTTGGACGGCACCAATGCACAAAATGCACTTGACAAGGAGCGCAACCTTATGAACGAGGATCCCAAGTGGCAGGACACTAACTTTGTGCTGGCCAACTATAAGACCGAGCAATGCAAGCGTCCGCCGCGTCTATGCCGCCAGGGCTATGCCTGTCCACAGTTCCACAACAGCAAGGATAAGCGTCGCTCGCCCCGAAAGTACAAATACAGGTAAGTCTGAAAAACGGCCATTTAAATGCATATTTGTAAATTAAACTATTTCGTATATTCTTTATAGATCTACTCCATGCCCCAATGTCAAGCACGGCGAGGAGTGGGGTGAACCGGGTAACTGTGAGGCCGGCGAAAACTGCCAGTACTGCCACACGCGCACCGAGCAACAGTTTCATCCGGAAATCTACAAGTCCACCAAATGCAACGATGTACAACAGGCCGGCTACTGCCCACGCAGCGTCTTCTGTGCTTTTGCGCATGTGGAACGTAAGTGATCCTAGCGCATCTACATATATAATAAGATAAGATATAAGATATATTGTTTTTTGGGCCTTAAGCGCAATTTTCCACAACCATAGCAGATCAGATCTCACAGATTTATTTAGTTTAGATTAGGTTCATATGTTATGTACTTATTTTGGTTGTGATTGTTTAATGTTTGTTTGTCTTTTACTCACTTCCACACATTGGTCCAATTTGTGTAATCCCCTAAAAATGATATGAAAACAATGCATCAATCAAAATACGCTTTGCTGCATGTCCATTGTACCACTCAAGATTATCTGGCCAACGAGCAGAAGAAGCGTGATCATGAAATTGCTTTAAGCGAACTCATTTCCAATGGCTTGTCTGGTTTGAAGGTGCAGGACGAGGTCGCCAATGGCAATCTGTCTACAGGACTGCTGCAGCTGAGCAATAATGTACGTATTACCAAATGCAACAGCAATCAGTGTATTCTAGATGCCCGTATATATATATATATA
>SCDS01000778.1:33836-53526 GCA_004149465.1 Drosophila nigromelanica
ATATATATATATATATATATATATATATATATATATATATATATATATATATATATATATATATATATATATATATACGTGTGTGCGTCCGGCATTTTGCTAACTCCTCTCGCTAACCCCACTCGATCACAAGCTAATCCAGCTAACAGCATCAAATCGCAAGTCATTGAGAACTTTTCCCGCTCTCATTTTGTTTCTTCGTTTCTATTTGTTTGATTCTCTTTTTCGTAGTTATTAAATATTGATGGCAATAATACAACCAACAAAATGTTGGTCGATGCTTTGGAAAATACAACTAATTCCAGCAAAATCTTAAATATCTCATTACCACTGGATAGCCATCGTGAGTAATATATATGTAATTTCAATGATCTTTTCGTTGTTATCAATGATGGTTGTGGACAAATTGACAGCGCTAAAAAAGAACGAAAATGCAAAAACACTCTAACCACCTCACCGAAACAAAACTAACACATTTTTTTCTTAAATTATTCTTAGCAGCCTGTACATTGGACGATCCACGCGAGAATTCTCTATCAGCAAGTCTGGTTAACACTAGTTTATTAACACGTTCCTCGGCGCCAATTAACATTCCTAATACGACACTAAGTAACTCTATAAACGGTGAGTTATTGCCCGTCAAAACTTCACAAATCGAACCGCTAATTTCAATTATCAACTCTTTGCTATATAGACTTTAATTCAGGTGGCTTTGCCGTCAACATTCCCAGCAGCTCGCTCACCTATAGCCCGACAAATCATGCCAATCTATTCAGTGTGTATGGCGCCTCCAATAAGTTGAGCAATTCTCTGTCGGCTGCCACGCAAAATGACAGCAATAGCATATTTTTTCCATCGCGTATCATATCGCCTGGCTTCGGTGATGGCCTATCTATAAGCCCGTCAGTTAGAATATCGGAACTGAACACCATACGTGATGACATTAACAGCAGCTCGGTGGGCAACAGTCTATTTGAAAACACACTGAATACGGCTAAAAATGCGTTTAGCCTTCAATCTCTGCAATCGCAAAATAATAGCGATTTGGGTCGCATGTCCAACGAGTTACTTACCAAGAATGCTCAAATTCAGAAGTTATCTGGACGCCTTGACGAGCTCATGTGCAAACTAAAGATAGCCGAACTTCACCGCGATAAGGCCAAGCAAGAAGCCCTGGAATGGAAAGACCGTCACGATCTTGTGCAGATTCAACTCAATCTGCCCGGCGAGTTGCGCGATTTATCTATACAAAAACTAAAGCAATTACAGGTTAGTTAGCTGCAATAAATATGCATTTCTTAAGGCTTGTATTTAAACAAACATTTTTTTAGTCAAAGCTGCGCACCGATTTAGAAGAGGTTGACAAAGTATTATATTTGGAGAATGCAAAGAAATGCATGAAATGCGAGGAGAACAATCGAACCGTTACTCTGGAGCCCTGCAATCATCTGTCCATTTGCAATACATGCGCTGGCTCAGTTACCGAGTGCCCCTACTGCCAGGTGCCGGTAATAACAACACACACATAGAATTTGTTTCAATCGCTCCAGGACTATGGGTAAGCCCCTGGGCCTAATTGGTACAGAGCGCGTTCACAGTGACAACGGGCGATAGAAACACAACTTTAGTCGTAAGAAAAATGTTAATCGACTAGCAAATATGTCAGCCTGGCATATGGCAGAGCTTACATATATAATTTATAATTATCTATATACGAATTAATTATCATGGATATTAGCAATTATTAGGCACAAAATATGTAATTCATTTGGCAAGCTGCTATGCATTTGAAGTTTGCTACTCGTCTAATTGAATTTTCATTATTTAATTTTTTCTAATCCATTTTTTAATTTTGTGTTTATTTTATGTTGGTAATTTTGTTTATATTTACACAGTTTGATTATGTCCATGACATTTTATTTTGTATAGAATTTGCAATACTATTATTTTATTTTTTTCCAAAAATTTGCTACATTTGGAGTCACTATTCACTAGTATTAAATAAGAAAATAAAACCATTTACACTTATATGATATACACTTACACGTGCATATATTATGACGAATATAATTATTTAGCCGTTTCTATGAATCATTATTTTAAGGAAATTGACTTATAACAAATGAAAAACCACCAGTGATTTTAAACCGATTGTCTAACTACATATATATATGTATTTTTTTAGATATGTTCAAATGAAACTTCAAATTTTGTAACTAAAAGATCTCTAGGCAAAGTTCGAATTTGAATGTCTTTGATGAAGGATCTTTCAAGTAAATCTTGAACGCACAAAGTGATGATAATTGGAAGAAATGCTGCAATAGTATGCAATTTATGTGGAGTTCTTTGACATTGCTATGAACGAAAACATTAAAAATTTTTAAATAATATAATTACTACATTATGGACTACAAAATTTTGTTTACCAATTTGTCAGACCATATTAGAGAATTATTTAAAAATTTCTTTAGTTTTGGTTCTTTAGACAGCGAAATATAAACCAATTCTGCATCTATTAATCTCTAGTTACAAACAAATTTAATACTTACAGCTCAAAAAAGCAAGTAAAAATTTAAAAATATTTTTATCAATTTGGTGAATTTTTATTTTATACTCTAGCTTACTATGTGATTTTGTTAGTGCTTTAAGTACGTTTCTTGCATAGATTTTTTTTAATTACATTTTTATGATAAGCTTCCATTGAAACCGGTCAAATGTCAAATTTAAATTAAACAATATATCAAAGTAAAAATGTATAAAATATATTGATGGCCAATATTTACGGTACTAAATTACCCAATACAAAATATTTACAAAAATTGAAGCGTGTGATGTAAATGATTAAACAATAATCGTAACACAAGACAGCGAATACAGTGTATAATGAATGTTAACCCAAGCTAATTTAAAGCCGTCTTCAACATATTTTTTGCAATTAAATAAAGTTAATGTATGGTAGTTTATGACAGAGTTGAGCATATATATTTAATATAAAGAACTCTAATGTATTATTAGTTATAAAACTAATGGCAAACAAATTGATCACTTAGGGCATGAAAATAAACTATTTAAGTATGAATTTCACATGCAGAAACTTAGGCATTTATTGAAAACAAGAAATATTAAAAACATTAAAGAAAATGGAAATCAAGATGAATATAGTTATATATACATAATAAATAGGTATACATATATAAAATCATATGAAAATATATTTTATAGCTAACTAGCTAAGCAGCGCAAAGGCTTTTGTGTGTATGTAGTAGCCAAAAATTAACATAATAAACTAAACAATAATTAAATGTGCATGTTATTGTGTGTTGCAATTAAATGCTTTAATATAATTACTACTCTACACAAACAAGAGTCAAAACAAAAAACAAAACGAAAACAAAAAGTTAAAAGGGAAAGACAAATTTTAAGCAATTGAAAGTACATTGAACACTCAAGAACAAAGAAAATTACAGATTGGTTTTATAATGGAGCTGTTGAGTTCTAAATTCTAATGCCTTTACTAATAGCTCTTTGAAAATACCCGCTAACTCAGAATATTTGGGCACAACGTATTTATAGCAATAAACACTAATCTTGTCTACAAGCACAAACGTCGTAACACTAGAAAAGCAATTAAAAACACCCATCTCAGCTAAGAGAAACGTGAACAAAAACCATTTCATGACAACTCAAGAAACAAATCAAATAATTAATAAACAGACAAATACACAATGTATGGAAAATGTATGTATTTTGTATACGCTACTGTAAGAGTGATCTTTATGTGATTTTGAAACTACTTGAATATGTGATCCAGAAAAATATAAGAAACAAAAACAAAAAAAAAGAAACTTAAGAATGAACAAATATATATGAAAATATACATTTATGACAGCATCAGCAGCTAATAAATTGTTACCAACTAATCTAAACTTGATGTACAACAATAATCATATACAAAAATAAAGCTCCAGCTCCATTTAGAAACAGGATTAAATAAAAAAACACACATACACATACATTGAGCGTTCGCCAGGCAAACCAAAATAAAGATGAAATAATATTCATGTATGCCAGAATAAAGAACAAAAACAAACAAAAATTAAAAAAAAAAAACTAAATGTCTAAAATATCAAATCATTGTAGTTAGCTTTAGAGTTCTTTCTAAAAACACAGACAAAGTGAAAAGGGTCAGGATTCAAAATGGCAATTATGGTAGAATTAGTACAAAAATTAAATGTTTGCTACTAGTTGTTTCATAGTTAATACTTTTAACAAATTATATATATTTTAATGAAACTACAACTAACGCTTTAAACTCAATAGAGAGTTAGTAAAGGAGGGAGAGACAGAGAGAAAGTACCAATACACCAAACCAAAACGTTGAACACCGATAAGGAATTTTTAAATGTGGAAAACGCGTTAACAGTTAAGCATGCAACTCAAAAGTACTGTCTTCTTAAAAGCAAATAAGCAAATTAAATCAACAAATACTTATGTATGTTTATATAGCAATTTTATGCAAACCAACCCACAATACAAAGCAACAAATGGAAACAAGCAAATGATTTTTTTTACAAAGTGTCAACTAAACTCTACACTGAAAACAAATAATAAAATAAAACATATGCAACTTAATATTTACTAGCAATTTTTACATGAACTGCTGAACTATTGAAACAATTTAAACAGCTATAATAAGAAAACTTTTTTATAGGCTATAATTTATATAAGAAATATATAGACTATCTATTAAAATATTTATGTTGCAGATGAATAACTCTCTTGAAGAACAGAAATCTTACTCAAAAACTTAATTATAACGATTTCATTTAATATCAATTTTATTTTGAATTCTTACTAAACATTAAAATGAATATTTCCGCTTAGAGTATTTCAACTTGAAATTCAGCCTTTATTGTGGTTTATGTCCTGGCATTACCAATTTACAGTCCGATTAGATCTCTGTCCGTTTTAGTTGTTTGAATACATGTACTATTTCCGATTGCGCTGGCAGCCATAAAACACTGGCAGTTATCTTATGCCCAGAGGAAATTGGTATAAATCGCTCAAGTTAAAGTTGATATTTTTGCGATCAGAAGCGTTGTCTAAGCGCCAACAATTTTGTATTGTAGTTTAGATGCCAATACACGCCCCATAGTTGCCCCACAGGCATACGTTGTAGTTAAGCAGAGTTATTAACTTAAAAATATACTAATATATATACTTACATATACAAATATATAGAGAATCAATATTTGTGTGTGAATGTACTTCGATAGCTAACAAATGGCAAACAATAGACTCGACTGCATTTCGAGGTCAACCAAATCAATTGCATAATAAAACAAACCTAACTGATTAATAATTAAAACAATTGTACGAGTATTAACATATTCATTATGATAATAGCATTATCAACAAATTTGTGTAGTAATTTAGTTAACTATTTGCAAATATGTAATAACAAGTTGTTAAAAACCAACGAAAAGCAAAATGAAATGACAGTAAGCTCGTCTGTTGGTATGAGTACTATTTATGTATACTATGAAATTAACAAATTGATAAATACAACATAAGTAAATATATACATATATAAATATATATATATATATATATATATATATCTATATATATATATATATATATATATATAGACATATACTGATTAATAAAAGTGTGTTTAAAGGCTGTGTGTGCGTTTTATTCTTGAGTGTCTTTCAGACTTGGAACAGCATCGACGACGAGCAGACAAAAGCCAAGGCGCTTGTGGTTCCCATGCGTGATTTCAATCTGCCCAACAACAGCAACACCAATACTAATACCAACAACAACAACAGCAAACTGCACACACACACACACACAGGCCAAGTGAAAAGGGCAATATAAGAAGGCGAAGGCTGAACAACAACGGCAGAAACTCGTAAGAATTTTAAAATGCACGATAATCGTTCAGTGATAGCTAAGCAAGCCGACAATGCCCCGTACTACCGCGCCGTTGCCCCCCCGCCAACGCAGCCGCTGCCAACTGACAACGGTGCCTGGCTGCCACTTTAACCTGAGCCCTCTGAGCCACAGACGAGGACCAGGGAGCCAGTTTGGAAACAAGGTACGCTGCTGTTTTTGTTGTTATTGTTGTTGGTGCTGTTGCTGTTGCTGCTGTTGCTACGATATCGCCGCGTTCGCGCGTTAAACACAAGCGCAACAATTTTTATTCTGTCAGCGAACGCGTGCCTGTATTTGTGTGGTCCCGGCCTCAAACTGGACTGTGCCTCTGCCTTAAACTGTGGTCTGTGTGCGGACGTCGTTTGGGTCCTGCTGCCTGTTGCCTGTTGCCTGCTGCTTGCTGCCTGTCGACTGATGATCTTGCGTGGAGATCTCACGCGCATGCGCCTTGCCCTGACGCTGGCGTTGTGCATAATATCGGGCATATTAGTTGGCTGATGCATTTGGGCCATGATCAGTTACGTACTTCTCGGCTGGTGTATAAATAGTTTTTATGAGCGCAAAAGTGTTGCCATTTTTCATGTTGGGCTAAACGGCCGCAGCCGTGCCGCTGCTCCTCTCGACCGACTATTTTTAGACGCAACATTTGCGACAAGAGCAAGAGCATCAGCTCCAGCATCAGCATCAGGCTTCCATGTTCATGTTCTGCCGTGTTTCGCACGCTGCACGCTACACGCATTTCCACTCGAAACTTGTTTTGTTGTTGGTACGCTCGTCCGACTGGCAGACCGCACGAAAGACAACGGCCAACCGCCCGCCCGCCCGCACATCCCGACGTGATTTGTAACACGATACGTTTTGCCGCCGCCGTTGACTTGGATGCTGCCTGTGTGCCGGCAATGGGGATACGTTATGTACTATAAACCAAGAACTGAGCTCTGTGCTGCCTGCTTCTAATGCATTTTTCTGCTCTTTTGCATTGCTGTCTGCTTGACTGCCGGCCTGGCGAGCAACAGCTCATTAGGCATTTTTAATTTGACAATGTGCGCAATTTATGTGGGAATTTCATGGCGCGCATTTTGAGTCATCGAAACGAAAGACTTAGGCAACGAACTTGGCGTGCCAACTTTGTCTTAGCTTGGTTTTCGACTGCTGCCTGCCGCCCGGGCAAGGCGAAATCAATTTTCAATTTGCTCCACGCTGCAGCAGCCGCCTCGGGGCCCTGCCAGAAGCATCGCAGATCAAAGCGAAAGACAAGAGCGAAAGAAACCCAAAAAAAAAACAACACAACAAAAAAAATCTATTTAACTGGCACAGGCGTTGACGTTGACGTTGACGTTGACTTTGGCTTTGGCTTCAACTTAACGAAGTGTGGTCGCCCTGCCCCTCCTTCCTTGTGTGGATCGGGTCAGCATTTCGTGGTTTTTGTGGCTAGCGCGCCACGAGCGGCACATAACTAAAACAACAAAAGCGACAACGCAATAGCATTTTGAAATTAAAAACTGGCAAACTTGCAGAAAAATTGCAATTTTCTAAGTCCGAGCCGAGTGCTGGACTCGATGTAGGTGCGGTCGGGCGTTTTACGAGATGGAGGAAGCTGCTGTGGAGGCTGTGACGTTGCCGGTCATCAACTTTCCATAATCGGCGCGCAGACAACAAACAACTTGAGCCCCGGCTAACAGCCCTGCCCGCCCGCTGAGTAGACAACAACAGCAGCAACAACAAAAACAACAGCAACAAGCGCCACTTTGCTGTCAATTCAAAATGATAATGCAAACAAATATTAACCCACTCCAAGTGGACGCATGTGGCTGCCGTCTCATGGCACTTTCTGACAGCCCAGCGACACTCGAGTCGACATCGACATCGACGTCGACCTGCCTGCGACTGTGGGAATGTGCCACGGTCTCCACACCGCCGCGGCTTAAATGCTTTTCCAGGCCATAATGACTTTTAATTTTTATGGCACTGGCTGCCGAGGATGCCGATGCCGATGCCGAAGCCGATGTTGGATGCAGCAGCGCGAAGCTTAAGTCGCATATAATTCAAGTCCATCAACGCATGCGCTTCACTTGGCCGCCGCTCTGCACGCCATGATACACATTTAAATACTCGCATGTTTGCCATCGGTCGCCGTCACCACTTGAGAGCGCATCCACATGGCCGGCGCACAGAGGAGGAGCTGTAGATGCATCTGAAGATGAAAATGGAGAGAGATGCTTGAAAGGGCAACAGAGGCTCATCGTTGTTTAATATTTTAAGTAAGTGCTGCCACTTGGCTTCACCTGGCTTTTTTATCCCTTGATGCATAGGGTATACAATTATTTCAAAAGCTTTCGAAATTGCAAAATGTAATACGATTGAAGTTAAAAAATAACTCAGGTCAGATATTAACAATCAATGTGTGAGCTGCAAGCAGAGAGAATGTGTATATATATATATAGAGAATGTGTAGATAAGGTAAATGAAGTGTTAATATCTTGACTATATCACATTTAGTTGAGTCAAGCCTGGGTTCATTTATAGAAAACAAAAGTTCAGTAATAGAATAATTTGCTTCCAGCTGATGACTTGCAAATATAGCAGGTGTGAATATATACAATTAAAAAATTGACTTTTAAAATATCTGAACAACTTGCTGTCCACTGAAAAAGTAGGCAAACGTTTTATCAGAATGATAGGCAACTTTAATAATTCCTAAAATCTAACTATTCAGACAGACTATATAAGCTAGTATATAATGTATACGCTTAATATATATATTGCTAACAGCCGACATCATTTTAGTATTTTCGTCGTTATCTATACTTATTAATATAAGCTAACATATCTATCGATATTCAAATTTTAAAAACTTGCGAATTGTTACCTATAGTAATATCTCATGTAAATGTGTGGTAAATAGCAATAGCAAGAGCAAATACATATATTTATAAATATTAGCAGAATTCTGAAACCTCAAAGCTTTTTGTAACATTTATGAAAAAATCTTGATTGATGATTGTTATATAACTCTAATGTGAAGTTTGTATATTTTGGATTTAAATACTTTGCTTTGACTCGAAATAAAAACTTTATTTTAATTCAATAATATTCTACAGTACACATTTTTTCACGTAAAAATCTTCTTTGCTATAATACAAATTTTGAAGAGTAACCTTTTATTTAGCTACCTCTACGCAGTACGTGGCGCTGTGTGGGCGTTTCAGACCAGACAGCAAATGTCGGTGCATTTTTGTGGTTTGTTATGGCAAACTGTTTGCCAAATATGCGCCACATGAAGCCTGAGCGCTATCTACTCCCGTCTTTTCATATCCCTCTCTCTATCTCTCTCTTTCTCTATCTTTCTCTATCTACTCACCGGTGCTCGGCCGCTAGTCTGCTGCTGTTTAACCGCATCGATCGCTGCCAGCTGATAGCACAATGGGCACAGAGCATAATGATAACTATGCTGCTTACGACTTTTTGATTCTCTCTGTCTCTCGTTCTTGCTCTCGTGCCGGGCAGGATCAAAAGGCGCACAGTTGACAAATGTTTGTACACACATACTGAGGATGCGGACGGTCTGCGATCTGCGACAGCGTCTGCGACCCTTTTTGTAAATGTTTATGTTTGGTGTGTTACATGCCCACGGCCCCTGCCGTTCGATCGCCTGCCCCTTGGCGGCAACTCCTTGGGCCATGGGCCATTCAGTGGCGGCTTTGTTGTCGCCTTCTGGTAGCGAATTCCTTGGAAAGCTGTGGTCGCAGCCATTTGCCTAATTTCTATCTCAGTGAGACAATTCCCCAATGGCATTTTACTCAGATTTATGTGAATTAAACAGCCGCCTCCTCCTCCTTGGTAGCCGTAAATGTCAACATCCATTAGAGACCTTAAACCGTTAGTGGCATTTGTCGCACGCTATGACGCCGCTACGGCTTTCAGTTACCAGTTGCCAGTCACCGATCACAGACAGCGGCAACAGTCACAACAGCAGTCGCAGCATGATTGAGTGGCCGCTTCTCGGAACTGGTACGAATTCGGTATTTGTTTTTCTTGCTGTTGTTATTGATATTGTTGTCGATGCCCTTAGTCAACCTGTGTACAATTCCAATATCGTTGGGCTTTATCCAGTTAGCCTCTTAGTCGCACGTGCGTCTAAATTAAATTTACTGATCATTAACACTATAAATATTATTTAGTATCTATTAGATATTTGATTATGGGCAATGCCCGCTTCATGAGAAACCGGAACGCGTTATGGCCATTAGCAGTTAATTATGTGACACGTCCATGAGCGTCAATTCATGCATAGACGCGAAGTCGAAACAAAAGACTTTGGCAACAAGCTTGTGCACCCAAAAACTATATAAAAAACAATGTACTCCAAATGACGCATATGCAAATCCCAACAGCACCTTCATATACAAAACGAAAGCGTTATTATCTATTTAGTGGGCACCTTAGTCTATACATATTATATGCATATTAAGAATTTATCTTATCTCAAATCTATTTCATTTATTTTGTTTGATTTGTATCATTAAATAAGCCAAAAAAAATTGATTCCTAAAATGTTTTCAATATCGAATTACTGTGCTCGTAAAAAACATGTATTAAAGCCAAGAAAAAAGTCTATCGTCGATTATTAAAAATTACCCATCATAAAAAATAAATTTATTCCCAGACAATTTTTACGATGAAGAAAAATAGTAATCGCTAAATGAAAATTTCCGAGTTACATCAGATTCAAATTAGTTATTTTGAACAACAAATTGTTGTGGCTTATAATTAATTTACATAAATTGTTTTTGCTATAATTACAAATATAAAAATATTAAAAACAAAATATTTAACGAAAATTACATAAAGAATTATGACTATTCGAAATGCTATTCTTACACTTCCATAAAAACAACTTACTGAAAAACAAAAAGTAAATTTATAAAATCTGTTGTATTTAATCTAAGGTGATCTAAATAGGTAATTTCTATTATTCATAAATCAGTTATGGTTATATACAATAAAGAACAGCTGCTCTAGGCAAGAGAAGACAACTAAAAGAAGAAAAGAAAATCAAATAAAATAATAGAGAACCTGTTCCGAATTAATTGCGAATAAGTCAAATGAAAAACAGATTTACAATGGGACTGTGGCAATGCTCGTTGGCAAGAGGTATAATTTTTTAGTGCTCGTATATAAACCTAAGCACCTATTCTCGGGTCGGGCAAGTTTTTTCTCATAATCATGTTGCCCTGCACTTTCAATGGGCATCAAAAATACAAGTTTCATATCGAAGTTTTATGATCGAAACGCCGAAAACAAAAAAGAGC
This sequence comes from Drosophila nigromelanica, assembly GCA_004149465.1. Taxonomy (NCBI): domain Eukaryota; kingdom Metazoa; phylum Arthropoda; class Insecta; order Diptera; family Drosophilidae; genus Drosophila; species Drosophila nigromelanica. Next base: position 45,089 of record SCDS01000778.1, read on the forward strand.
AAATCAGAAACCATGGCCCAAGCCAGCCAGGCAGTGAGTAAGCCAATGCCATCGCGTTGGTGGGAATGGATATGGGTAAGGGCATGGGAAGCTGTGCAGCGCAAGAGTAGGGAGAGGCAGCCAGCAGCCATGTTAACAACTTCCATTAAAAGAAATTAAAAGCAGACGACGCCGTTGGATGCGAACGCAGCAGCCGCAACAGCAGCCGACGAGGCAGCAGAAAATGGCGTTCCATGCCTTGGCGGCTGTATCTGTATCTGTATATCTGGCTATGGCTCTGGCTATGGCTCTGGCGCTGTCTCAACCTCTTTTCCAATCGCAACAATGCACAACGACGACGACGAAGAATGGCCTAAGCATTTCCGGTTTTCTATTGGAATTTAGTCGCAGCATCTTGGCCTGCAACAGCTTGGATGTTTGCCGCCAAGAGTGGGGCTGAGAATCAGGCTGGCATGGCGTGGACAACATTACAGGTAACATTAAAAGTCAATTTCAGTTTATAACTTACATTAAAAGCTGTCCATTAATATTAACATAAATCTATGCCCAAATCTAATTACAAACTAATCTCTGGCTTTTTATCTCTCTCTCTCTCTCTCTGTCTCTCTCTCTCTCTCTCTCTCTCTCTCTCTCTCTCTCTCTCACTCTACAATTTGTTGTTAACTAAGTATTAACGATGGCAAAAACGCGATCTCCACACTGATCAACATTATTAACTGCGCTTAGCCTCCATCTCGGTGTTCATCTCAGATACTTGGCTCAGACACCGTCTCAGAGACTCGGTTGCTGCCATTTATTCATGCTCATTAAGTTTTTGGCATCCAGCGAGCCAGCGATCGTTGCCGTGTCTGGGTCTCTGCGACTGCGGTTCACGGCGTGTTCATTCACAAATGAGCGCCTTAAGCAGCTCCGCCCCACAGTACACACAAACACACACGCACACACTCAACGAGGCACTCACACCAGCGCACATAATGAGCCGCCGCATACAGACATTCAAGAAATTTATGTGGCAGGCACATAGACAACACACACACACACACACACATATGTAGAGAACTTCAAGAGAGAGAGGGAGATTCGAGTAGGTAAGTATGTAAGTATGTATAAATAAACGCTCCACTGGCCTCTGTTCACTGATGCTTCCTCCGCCCCTGGCACTGCCCCTACCCCTGCCCCTGCCCCTGCCTTAGCGTCAGCCACAGCCGCTGGCTCAGCTTCTTCATCTTTAATTTGGTTCCGTGTATCTTGTTGATGGCGTTTTGCTTTTGCTTATATCTTTGCCGCCGACTATTGAATTCTGCTTTATTCCTCACATTGAAATTATGCTACGCTTTGCATTTGCATTATGCGCGCTTGGCACACACAGACACACACACACACACACACACACATGTATAGCTTATTATTGTTAAGCAGCTGAATTGGCTGATTAGAAACCGTTACATTGTAGCTGCGGCTGCTGCTGCTGCAGGTGCACTTTATGCTGAATTCGAGACGCGGTCCAAAAGGCATATGGCAAGCTTTTAGCGCCACAGGCTCGACTGTTTATTAAACAGTGTATTATTTCAGTTAAAAGCGCACGCTGATCGCATACCAAGTGTCAATTTTTTAGGCAAACAGCACAAGCGTGTTCGCGCTTTACAAGTGCCAGCGGATCACCTTGTCGACCAGGCGAGGGTGAGACACTCACTCGCTACACTAGGGGCAGAGGGGCGAGGGGCTGAAGGTAAACGCAAGGTGTTGGGGTTGGGGTAGCTGGCTTTTTGCTTTAGCGACTCAAAACATCAGCCGAGCGAGAAAATTCTAGCTAAGCAAATAAACGAGTACAAAGGCAACAATAGCTAAAGATTCACCTGAGTCTTAATAGATACACTAGGAAAAAACTCTGCTCAACATTTTTGTATGGCCGAAAACAGTTGTTCTTAAAGAGTTTTCATTATTATTTATTCCTGGCTTAGTTGAAAATTTACTGTTAATTTAATGTAACCTCAAGACTGCAAACCGGAACATATTATATTTAAAAAAAAAAATAACCGAACGAGTTAATGGAACTCGAATTATTATTAAAATAATGCGGTAAGCCAAGGTTTGAATGATAACCTGGGTTAACCGGCATAACCTGGGATAACCGGTTTTGCGATCTTTACCATTGAAGGTTTAAAAGCGAGGAATTGGTTTGAACCGTAAACCGAACCACCATAATTTTTTTTTTGTTTCTAACCATGCTTTCAAAACTTATTACAAAAATTTACATTTCTTAAAAATGTATCAAAATTTTTTCTCATGTTAAAATTAATTTAATTTTTTTTGAAGTGTAGGAAAAACTGATGAATATATTTGTAGTCATTGGCCACTGTCGACTTTTGATCGACAATTTCTTGTGCACACTCCTAGCATAGCTAAGGAAAATTCAATTTTTCGAATTGAGGAATTTTTGTGTTTTTTTTTTGCGCATTAGTCGGCTGTCCGTAAGTGAACATACTTATAATATAATTTGTTATTTACCTTATGCGTTATCGTGCGATTACTTTTACCTTACGTAAAATATTGTCATAATTGCTATCGGGGCCTTTTCAACGGAACTAGACGCTTTGGCAAGTATCAAGCGATTTAACAAGTGCATTAATATAAAGTGCAGGAAATATAAAAATAGCTGTAGTAAATACCAGTATTTGAAACATCCTGTGGCCATATCACGTATCTAATCTAGTTATTGCGCAGAGACATATAAACTAAGTGACTTATTTATGCTGATTCTACTGACTAACTCAACAAAACATCCGACACTATAATAAGAGTGGTTTTTTAATTCTTTTAATATTGGTGAACGATTCAAGATTAAAGATTAGATTATTATGTGCTTTTACCAGATGAATTAAGTGTACGTTGATGTTAAGTGATTTATTGATAATGTAAGAAAATAGCTTGTTTAGGAAAATACTCGAAATGTCTGGGCAAAAGCTCAATAGCCAGATCATTCCACCTTATTCTCAAAGCCAACGGAAGTTGCTGCTCGTTCAAACTGAGGCAAAGGCCTTAGGAAGGGGGGGTCTGAATCAGGGGCTGGTATAAGCAGCAAAATGGTGTAATGACAAAGTGAGCAGCGTCGGCGGCAGAGGCAACTGAAACTAAGTATATCTGTGTGTATATATATAAATATATACATATATATTTGTGTGTATGGTGCTGTGTACAAGAAGAAGCAGCGGCAGGCGAAGGCGAGCAAAACTGAAGCGCACAATACACAAAAAACCGGAACATTATTAATTTACAAGCAATAAAGCGAAGCCAAAAATGAAGAAAGGCAAAAGGTGAACAATGCGCAAAAAAAAAGAAAAAATAAAATAACAAAAAGCAAAGCAAAAGCGGCCACAGAAGCAGAAGGCATGAGAAAAAGCAGGCAGGCGGCAAGCGGCAGTTAACAAGCCGCAAGAGTCGATTTCGAGTCAATAGTGCAAGTGTTAAGAGAAATTGCAGCAGCAGCAGCAGCAACACTCACACAGGCACATCCAATTGGCAAGACACACGCACACACACACACACATACACTCTTTGATAGCTGGCCAGAGACATGGCCATAATGAACCGTCTTCCAACATCTGTTGCCCATAGCATATGTACATAAGACCAACCTCTGTGTGCGTGTGTGTCTGTGTGTGCGATCAGCTAGTTGTCTCGCTCGCACTGCCTGTGCAGCAAGCCAGCATAAAAATGAACGCTGAATCGTCGCCGATCGTCGGGCTGAGGTCCAATGAGCGGCAGACGCACACAGTTACAGCGACGAGTGAACGCCAGCTATGTATATGTGTGTGTGTGTGTGTGCGTGAATCGGCAGCGACATCAGCGCTGGCTTCGACGCTAACTGCGACTGCGATGCCTAGGGTTCTGCAAAAGCACCCTCGGTACTTGGGGTACTCGGTACTCGCTCGGCCGCTGACTTCGTGCGCTCGGATATGTCATTTGTCAATCACAGTGCGAGCGCAGCGGTTGTCGTTGTCCGTTGTTGCAAGAGAACGTTGCTCAATTTGACAAACGCCGCAGTTAAAATTGAATATTGGAAACTACAAATTCAATAATAATTGAAATTTATATCGAGTTGCAATATTGTGCAGAAATCATTTCTAGTAATTTCTCAATTCGGAAACGGTGCTCTAAAATGATTGATTTGTGCCCATAAACATATTTATTAAATAACTAACTAAGCTGCTAAGCCGTTCAGTGCGCCAGCTTTAGTCGCTCGATCGACTGCGATCGCTTCGCAACGCAACTCCTTGAATGTCAATCAGTGATAATCAGTGTAGTGCTAAATAACCAAAAAAAAAAATAAAAAAAATAAAATTTATATATATTTAAAAAAAAAAACAAATTACAATCAACGCATTTAACTGCAAGTTTCACATAAATTGCAAGCAAAATATAAATAATATCACACAGCATGGATAACCAAGAGGTTTCAGCGCTCTTGGCCTGCGCCAGTGCCACCTGCCTGTCCCTGGATGCCAAGCGCCACAGCACAGATGCTAACCAAGACGGCCAGGAGTCGCTTGGAGTTAGCAACAAGTCAACGGCAGCCGATGCCGATGCCAATCCTCGAAAGTTGCGGCACATTGCGCATACGCCGCGTGGCAGCTGCTTTATGGCGCTGCTGTTGCTGCTGCTGCTGGCGCTGAACTTTAGGCACGCGCATAGCTGCGGTCCTGGCCGGGGCCTGGGACGTCGCCGGGAGCGCAATCTGTATCCGCTGGTGTTGAAGCAAACCGTGCCAAATTTATCCGAATATGTGAGCGGCGCCTCCGGTCCGACCGAGGGCATCATTAAGCGCGATTCACCCAAATTCAAGGATCTAGTACCAAACTACAATAGGGATATACTGTTCAAAGACGAGGAAGGTACCGGTGCCGATCGCCTAATGTCCAAGGTAAGTTCCCAATTATCAAATGCCCAATTATCAGAATCGTTTGGCTATAAATAAATTTTAAATGAAGTGGCAAATTATGCGTGTTAATCGCTGCGTGTGGACACCGGCAATCTTTATCTGACTATTATCAGAGCCGTGTGCAGCGATTACCGATCCATTGCTATTGATAATGAATCCGTGAAAATGGTTGCACATTCCTCGTTTTATGGGCGGTATAATGTTTTGGGTCTGCCTTTAGTCAAGTGCGTGCCATAAATTCAACATTTATAAATATCGGCCATTATTTTATATTAATTATGCGGCTTATCAGCCTATTGCGATTTCAGTGCAAAACAGGAAGCTCGACACTTGTCGTTGTCTTAATTTGCACTAAACAAATTAGGTGATAAATACATCATAAACAAATAAAATAAGCTCCGAAGCCTGTTTGTGTTAGCAACCACGTTCAACAACCTTTCGATAAATATGTACGTGCATGCACACATTTATACGTACATGTAGATCAACACGGGCTCATAGCGCTTTTGAATTTGCCATAAACAACAAATAGAGTCAAATGAGCAATGCTCAATATGTTTACATGACGCCACACCTTGTAGTCCAGCCCTCTGTTCGCGCCCCTCTTCCAGCAGCGACAGCGGCACGCGAGCGTTTTTCCCTTATCACGGCGAAGCGATAACGCAGCCCCAGTAACGGCCGAGTGCAGCCGTGTGCCAAGTAGCTACACACACACGTGCATGCACATGTGTGTGTGTGTGTGTGCGCGCGCACATATTTGCAAAGAAACGTGTATCTTTGACACAAATGTGTCATAAACTAAAGCCACTACATGTATCGGTTATAACAACGGCAGCGGGCAGTTTATCTTATCACGAATCGCAGTCGCAGCGAAAGTGGCAAAAAAAATGCTACAATTATCGGGCCAACATGGTGGCAACTTGTGAGTAACAGGTATCTTTAAGTGCGACACAGCGAAACAAGTGTTTTTATTAATGCGACAGCAGCAACAATTGCAGTTAGCAGCTACGCAAAAGTCAATTTGGCATTGGAATGCACAAATGGCAGAATCCACTAAAAATTCCAAATTTTATATTCACCCAGCTCCAGACAGACGCTTCTGAAATGACCACACTCCACTAATATAAAATACATGTGTTGAAATTGTGAATATATTTTTGAGAGTTCAAGTGCAGTGCTCGAGTACTGAAATGTTTCGGGCTTAGTTAAAATTCTATTTTGCCATCAATTCTCATTTAAGAAAGTATTTATTTTTTTTTATGAAAATTAACAAAAAATAATTTTTGAAAAAATTGTTCTATGATTTATTACAAACGTATGAATTTTTATGGGAATTATTACAAAAATAATAGTTCTAGCGGAGTTTCGAAAACGAACCAAGTGTTATGGATTTAGAATTTTTATATTAGAGGCATCCAAGCAGCCATTACTATATAAAAGTTTATTCAGCTTGAAGATTAGTATATAATCTACAAATAAATAAAAAAAAACAAATAGGTAATTATAAAAAAATTATGGATTTAGAACAACTTGAGCCGAATAAAATGAAAATGTTATAGAAATGACCGGTTTTCCCACTGGAAAAATATTAAAAGTATTTTAATTTAAAATAATGTTTAAAAACTAAGGTTCGTTACAAAATCACTTTTAAAAAGGAGGAAAAACCCAAAATGTAAACATTTAATTTAAAGTTAGATAGGCAATTTTCATATCTGATAAATATTGTTTGATAAGACGTTGACTTGCTTTTATTTTGGATCGTGTATTAGTCAGCCGTGGTCAACATCATTATTTGTGTAACACTTTATAGCTAACTGTAGATTGTATACGTACATATGTGGGTGCGTATATGGCCCCCATAATGTTTACGAGCTGTGTATCTTTCTGGAAAACATTTGATATTTTTAGCTGTGCGCTGGGATCATAATTATTATCAATTAATAGACCTGTTGCGCTATATAATATATCATTTCGATATTAAGCAGAAGTAACGCCGCAACCGTAAAAACAGTTGCCAGTTGGCAAAATTAAATGTTATGGGTTTTTGTTTTGTCGTTTTTCAACTGCATTTTATGGCTGACACGCGCCTCGCAGGCAATTGCAAAAATCGATTTGTTCAAATTGCAATGGGACCTTGAATTTGTAAAGCAATTCAAGTGTTGCAAGAACTTGCTGCAAGTGACAGTTAACACACAGCAGCAATTATGTTGCCATGGACACATTCAGTCAAGGACAGTGAAGCTTCAAGGCTAATGCCGTGAGCCGTGCAGCAAGGATCAAGGACGAGCTGCACATAAAACGACCGCTGTTATTGTCACAAATATTTACAACTGTTTGCTTAGCTACCGTTGTGACATTGAGGCACTCACTTTCGAGTCGCTACAATCGGTGGCACAGCACTGTGGCAACGTGGCAATGTGGCACGGTGACACAGTGCCCCTGAACCAGCTGCGCAACTAAATTGCATTTTATGTGCAACTGGAACTGGGCAACTGGGAACTGCTGTGCGTGAATCTGTTGGTAAGCAATTCGTTTTGGCCATTAAAGCGCCAAAAAGGCAGCTACATTTGTATTTTCACTCTGTGCGCTTCGTGTGGGTGTGCGAGCAGTTTGCATAAACAAATTAGTGGATATTGGCGTAAAGTGCTAAAAATAAAACGAACGCAAAAACAGCGACAACTGCAACTGCAGCAAAAGCAGAAGCAGCAGCAGACTCTGTCGCATCATAAAATTGAATAGCTTATGACAGTCATTGTTGTTGGCTGCTCACCTGCGCTCGCTTGCCAAGTAATTACATATATAGACATTTACTTCAGCCCGTCTCTCCCTTTCTCTCTCTGTCACTCTATAGCGCTAGCTTGGCATGCCTCAAGATTAGACAAAGTTGCGCCCTGAATCGTAAGTGGCAGCCAGAAACCGCAGCCAGACAAAGAATGCGTCAAAAAGCCGCAGCATAACTTCTAAAATTTCATAAATTGTAGCAACAATGGGGCAAAGCCAATGGTAATCTGATATGATTATTGACATGCATGCAGCAGCAGCAGCCCAACCAGACCCGGGTCCGGAGCTGATCTGCTGATCTGCTGCTCTGCTGCTTTGGCCAGCATGCAGCGAACAGCATCAAGCATTAAACATTAAACATCAAGCATCAGTCTCAAATCAAAGAGATAACCCACAGCTGAAGGCATTATTAATAGAGCACTGACATTCATTATGACTCAAAAATTGATCCTATTAGGAGACAGACCAACGACAACGGCTGGGGCCAAAGGCTGTTAGATGATGTCAGAGTTTCCGTTTCAGTTTGAACTTTTTTTTTACACACAAATTTTTTTTTTTTTTTTTTTTTTGCAGCTCAAATCAAATCACGTCAAATGTTGCGATAAGCAAAATATTTGGCATAAATTCGTGGGAATATTTTGAGGCTACAAAGTAATCAAACATATCAATCAAACATTAGTCAAGCAAATTGGACTAATCGTTACCGCAACCCCTAACG
>SCDS01000778.1:53578-64702 GCA_004149465.1 Drosophila nigromelanica
CCACACCCCCAACACACACACACACACACACACACACACACACACACACACACACACACATGAACATACATATACCATTTGCCATTTGGAGTTTGTCTTTATAGTTTATTTGTTTGGCTTTCGAGCTTTTATATTATTATTAATCAATTTGATACTTTTACGAGCGCACTCAAGCGCAAACCTCAAGGATTTGTGGCCCCGAAATGCCTTCGCAGCGTCTTTTGCTTTATTTGCATACAAGTTTTATGAACTGCACGATGTGGAAGGCGATCGCGATCGCGTTTATTGGGACTGGGATTGGAATTGGGATCGCATCGCGTCGCGGCTATCACATTACGGCGACGCGACTGACTCACATTTCACATGCTGCGGCTCTCCTCGGACCAGATTCCTGCAAGTCATCTGGCTCTGCGTCTTGGGGTAGGACAACGCCGGCGATCGGGTTAGGGCTAGGGATCAGGTTGGGCATCGGTGTGGGGGAGACGGCAACACGGCATCACATCAGTGCCAATGTGCGGCTCATAACTCATCATCAAAGTTAATCACACATCAGGGATTATGGCGCTTATCATTTAAGTTGCGCCGGGACCGGGACCGGGATCGGGCTCGGGCTCGGGATGCTGCCTGCTGGCTGCCTGTCCGACTTACCTGTCCAAATCACTTTGTGAGTGCGTGTGCGGGGGGCATTAAATGTGCAAGCGAGACAGCAGTCGAGGGAGAGATTTAATTTACGATTTCTGCAAATTAATAGCGTTTAATTAATAACAATAAAATGACGCCTTTTTATGGACATTTATTTGACATCAGATTTATGAGCGTTAGGCAGCGCAATGAAAATGGCCTAACTAACTGACTGACTAACTGACTGACTAACCGACTAACTAACTGACTGACCATGTGACTAGCTAATTGCCAGCTGATTAGTTGACTATTTAATGTAGAAATTGACGTTGACGGATATGTGTAAAAATAATAAATCTAAAAAAATGGGGAATGCATTGTGTAATGCACGTGTACCCATTAGCCTGATCTTCCTCATCGACAAAACGAAAACAAAATTAAGCATAATTAATAATAAAAGTCATAATCTTTTGCCATAACAAACAAATCATATGAAACTGCAGGCAAGCCAAAGCAAGAAAGAAGAAATATAATCGAGGTGTCGAAGATTAAATACCCTTGCAGAAGGTTCCGCTTAGTTATCCTGATTTTATAATATATTCTTTCAAGTCTACTCTTGTAATAAACGTTATTTATATTTTATTTTTGGTCACAAAATCAAAAAATAAAATCATATTTACCCATGTGATTTGATAAGCAACAATTCTGTTAAACCAGAAATTAGAGAAATATGCTTCAGAGGCTTGTAGATATATTTTTAATGCCAAAATTATAACAGCCTGTGAGTCAGGGTATTAAAACTTTGGTGGCACAAAACCGCCGGACAAGATGCAATCTTAAGCAGGCAGCAGCTCAGACAGCCAACAACCGCACAAAAAAAGGGGCAACAGAAGCGCTGGCATTAATCCAATAAGCCAATGCCAAAAAGGCAGCCAGGCTGACAGTCTGACAGGGTGCCCTGTATATTTTAATGAGTATCGATTTATATTGAAACAATAACACTAACAAACAGGCGACACTCTCAGCGAGCTAAAGAGCGACTGGCCGAGTGAGAATTCTCAGCGAATCGCAAATGCCAAACAGTGCTGTAAACAAGAGGTGCGGGACTTGGTTTGGGTGGTTCAAATAAATAAATGACTAAGGCAAAAGCCGTAGCTCATGTCTCATTTGGATTGAATTGAATTCTGATTGAGTTTGTCATGCGCTTAATTAAAAAACAAACTGAGTGGGAGTGAGAGCGAGAGAAAATTGCGCTGCAATAATTGCGCTGCACACAGCATAAACAATCAAAGGCAGCGACGGCTGCCTCGCTGCTGGCTGATAAACAAAAATTTCATTTTCTAATGGAAAAATACACAAAAACGCCGAGCTGTGAATAGATTTGCAACACAAATAAACAAATGGCTGAAGGCTTTTAACCCAAAGTAACATTTTATGGTCACATTGTCGTCAGTTCGTCTGGGCCGTGGCACTGATCTTGACATGGCCAATGATTCGGCAGCTGGCTGGCAGTTCAGCAGCCGATCAGACAACGCAATTGAATGCACTTGAATCAATCAGGCGGCTATGGCGGCTTTTCGCATAATTAAGTGAGGAAATCTGTTACCTCGAGTGGGCCCACACACACAGACAGCCGCCCAACGAGTTGGGCGCTGATTGATTTGACAAAAAGCAACTTAAGTTGCCCCTAAGTGGCACGGCCCGGCTAAGGCGCACGCTCAAGTGCCCGTTGCTGCCGTTGACACATAAACACGAGTGGGTGTCGTTGTTCCTGCTACGATATCAGGTCATATCCTGTGCGGTGCCTGCGCTTCCTCAGTTGTAAGTTTTCGCTTCCTCCAGCGGCGCCGCCGCCAGCGATCACAATCACAAGAAAGGATATGGGATATCTGCTTACATCACACGGTCACGGTCACGTGTGTGTGTCGCTGAAAGGGGTGACTCTCGGGGGCTGTGATTTCTTGGCTCGTAACTTGATGCGCTCTTGAATTATGTCGTTAAATTGTGTCGTTTCCTAATCGTTAGCCATTGTAATCGGAGACCGCAACAACAACAACAACAACAACGGTAACTGCAACTGCAACTGCAACTGCAGCAGTCACCATTGCAAAAACAAACAAAGCCCAAATTGGACTGGGCAACGCTTTAATGGCATTTTACATACAGACTCGACTCCTGACTCGGTCTAATGATGATGAGCAGCGCCCAATAATGGAGCCATGGTTGCTGGCAATTTGGCTTGGCGCTTCTCGCGCCGCCTAAATGCGTGCCATTAAGCGCGTCAAATTGGCAGCTGGCAGACGATTTAAATCAATAAAAGCTGCAGCCAGGCGGCAATTAAAAACGCATCAGTGGACCCTAACGTACCCTAGGCCATGCTTGAGCCAAACTGTTGGCGTTGAAAGCTGTATAGAAAAAAACAAAAAAACCAAAAAAAAAAACAAGAAGAAGCAACCAGCTGAATAACCAAAAAAAAAAAAAACAAAACGAGTATCAAATGCAAGCAAAGTGTAAACAAATCGCTTAAGTTTGGGGCGTGGCCATAGCTGCCAAAGTTCACACCTTGTTTAATGTCTAATTAATGCAGCAGCTTTTCTTGGCATTTTGGCCAGGCCATAAGTGCACACATACTACTTGTAAGTAGATGCATTCCGTGGCATGCAACTGCAACGGCAACGGCAACGGCAACTGGCACTTATTTACACTTGCCGTTGTTGCTAGGATGGGCTGATGTTGTTGTCTAACAGCCAAGCCACTTACAATACAAACACATTATTTAGCCATCTTTTTGGGCCGCCGACGCCGCCACCGCCGACGACGCTACTTTTAAATGTTTACTTTACGCACCCGTCGGCATTTTCTTCTTGGCACTTGGACTGGGGCTTTGTTTGTGCATCGATCGGACCCGGTTCGGTTCGATCAAGCGACGAGAGCCCAATGCATTAGCATGTTGGGTAAACATCGTTGGCATGCTTAAAACAAAGACTATGCTGTTGTTGTTGTTGTTGTTGTAGCTGTGCTTTTATTTGCTGTTTGGCGTTACGCTTTTGTGCTCATTAGCAACAACAGCAGCAGGAACAGCAGTTGAGCACTCGACTGGTTAAGCCTTTTAATAAAGCAAAGTTGTTCAAGAGCCACAAAAAGATGTATATATGTATCTAGATGCAGGCTAACATACACTCAGAAGAATCAATTCGAACTATGCTTAAACACTCTTAGCTTGCAAATAAAATTCATATTGCATGAATTTATTTGTAATTACGAATTTCTAATGAACAGTTTAATCAATGATTAATACTACATTTAAGAATACATATTAAAATATAAATAATAACATGCAGTTGTAAACAGAAAAGCACATAGCTATCCATATTACAATTTTAAACAGTGTTTATTTTTCTCAGAGTGTACTTATATGCAAATAGCATTGAACTTTTCCTGGAATGTGTTTTTCTTTTTTATTTGGTTGGCTCGAACTTTACGTTTTGTTTGTCCTGCTGTCCAATTCGCCACAGCCAGCAGTCAGAAACTGTGGTGTGACAAATTAAAAACCGATTTGCTTGGCATTGCCAAACAACAACAAACACAACCACAGCAACAACAACTTACAGCAGCATCAATAGGCAACAAACAATGCGGCGCACCCAAAATCAAAACAAAGTCCCAAAACACAGTCTGGGGCAAGCTGATTTTGTGGCTTGTTAAAAAGGATCTTGAAAATTGATTTTACGCCAGCTAGAACTGCGTGCCAAATGTTTGCACACAATGAGCCAACACACATCCTGCTGCCTGCCTGCCTGCCCGCTTGCCTGCGACCAAGTTCGATTCAGATCCCGAGGCCGTTGATAATTGATTTTGTGGCTGGCGATTGCGCACAGCAATGACAACAGTTTTTTCTTCATTTTCTTTTTGGGCACTCAATTTGGTTGTTGGTTTAAGAAATTTCAATATTTGTATTGCCGCTGAATCCTTTTTTACACAAGCGTTAAAAGCAGAAAAACAGAGAAAAATTACAAAAAGCGCCGACAAATATATTTAAAAAAAATATTTAAAATTTTTGAATATACATATAGACACATACATATATGCATATGTAGATGCAGTTTAGTATAGCCATATCCACCGCATTGGCAAACAAGACAAGTGTAAGGTAACCTTAAGAAGGAGGCAAAAAAGAAAAAAGGTCAGACAATGCCTAATCTTTGATATTTACTTATACGTACGAGGGTCAGGGCTCTGGGTCAGTGTTTGAACTGTGCATGGGCAAATAATGAAAACTAAGCCTTTGCCTTTGCCTTTGCCTTTGCTATGGCGAAACGACAAACATACACAAAAAGGAAAAGACAAACAAGAGCCAAACAACAGCAAAATAGTCAGACTCATGTATTTGTTGAGGTTGAGTCGCAACAGGTTCAAAGGATGCGGCCAAAACGACAACAGGCAACGGGCCAAGTTCGTTGCTTAAGTTATTCGTTTGACCTCCCAAAAAACCAAAAAAAAAAAACCAAAAAAAATGAGATTGAAGAAAAACTGAAAACTGAAAATGAACGCTGGCCCTTTTGGGCAGCCCATGAAATGAATGCCTAAATACCACGCCTCTCCATCGCGAGAGCAACACTCACGCACACACACACGCACACACACAGCTGTGTTGCTGTGCCACTCGCATGCGCGCGCTGCTCTCGCTCGCTCACTAACGCTCTCTTTTTGGCTTGGGCTCATTTTGCGTGTGTGTTAAATATGGCGTTTTTTGTTGTTGTTGTGTAGTCTTTTTTTTTATAATTTACAGCAGCTGTTAAAGAGGCCGCCTTATTAACCATATTCACTGTTTAATTGATTTTCTCTTCATTTACTTCGAACGCAGCGCTGCAAGGAGAAACTGAACATGTTGGCCTACTCCGTGATGAACGAATGGCCCGGCGTTCGCCTGCTGGTCACCGAAAGCTGGGACGAGGATCATCAGCATGGCCAGGAATCGCTGCACTATGAGGGACGTGCGGTCACCATTGCCACCTCCGATCGCGATCAATCCAAATACGGAATGCTGGCGCGCCTGGCCGTCGAGGCTGGCTTCGATTGGGTGTCCTATGTCAGTCGCCGGCACATCTACTGTTCCGTCAAATCAGGTAAGCAAACGCCAAGCGATTTGTCCACTCAACATATGTATATATAGTATATATAGTGTATCTCTTGTTGTGCATATATCGGACTTTTGTTGCATGTCAAATGCCAATGGCAATGGGCTGGCCGGTTAGCCAGAAGTGACACTAACAAGCGTAATTTCACATGTTTCCCAACTTACAACGGCCGCTAAGCTGACAGGCGTTGGCAAATTTTGCAGCCCAGTCAAATTAGCCAAGCTGCAGTTACCGCGTCCCCAGCTCCCCCAGTTCCCCAGCCTGCCGAACAGCTCGTTTATTTCTGGAGTGCGAGCGTGTGGTAACAGAAAACAACGAAGAAAAAAAAAGAAAGACAGAAACACAAAACAAAAAAAAAAAAAAATGGGAAGCAGCGGCAACATTGTCGAAACCGGCCCCGAAACCGTGGCCAGCGTCCAAGTCGAGAGGAGTTCGAGCCTGAGAGCCGAGAGTCGGGTCCACAAACGGCGACTAACCGCATGTTGTCTTATTGCTGTTGCTGTTCCTGTTTGTTGTTGTTGCTGTTGTTGTTTTGACATGTTTAGGTTTGCGCCTGTCAAATTAAACGAATTGATGATACGACACCCAAAGCGTTTCTCAGGCCAGGCCAAGATGAATTAAATGCCGAGTTAAAACCTGCGCGCGGGCCTAATTGAAAAACTGAAACGGCCAGCAAGTTAGCAACACTGTGTGTGTGTGTGTCTGTGCGTATGTGTGAGGTGTGTGTGCGAGTGTATAACTTGCTGCCATTATGGCAGGCAACCAGTTTTCCCCGAAACATAACGAAACTGCCAGAAGAGCCAAAACCAAAGCCAGAGCCAGAGAAAATGCTCTTGCACACAGCCAAAGTTAGCCAACCAAAAAGGCCAAAACAATTAAGTTTTCTCGCTGCGAGAGAAAACAAGAGAAGCAGAGGGAGCAACAGCATATCTGAGAGAGAGAGAGAGAGAGAGAGAGAGTGAGTTGTTAACTAAAGAATAGTTGTTGGCATAGTTGAGTTGTGTGCGGCATTTTTGCAATATGATTCAGATTTTCTCAACTAGCTTCTAAAATTACACGATGACTACGGAATTTCCCACACAAACAACAGAACACGGAAAAAAAAAACAAATTAAAAATGGAAGTAAAATGAAAAACAAGAAGGCAGCCACACACGAGGTCGTAGGCATCACAATATTTTGACTTTAGTGCGGCCCACAAAAGATCAAAGGCTGGCCGGAGTGTCCTTGCGGCACTGGACTCATTGATTCTAATTGCACTTGAAAAAGGCCGACAAGAAAAAAAGGTCCTTTTGCTGTCATTGGCTATCAATAGTGGGCCTGTAAAGTATCAAAAGGTCAGACATTAAGCCGACAAACGACAAATGCCAAACAAGTGGCCATTGCAAGGATGCAACTGCAACTGCAACTGGAACAGGGTGTGCGTGTGTGGTCCTGTTGCAGTGTCAAATGGCGGCAACGCCATGTGGCAACTGCCCTGGCAGCTATTAATAAATAACCGGGCGATTGATTGCTGATAGGCCGACGTACATAAACCACGCGCTTATGACAGTTTTGGCACAGCATTCGACTGTGTCCACGGTGTTCTGGCTGCCAGTTCGTTGCCTAAGTCTTTTGTTTGTGGCCTAAACAGCAGCAAAAGTGGCGGCAACGAAGAGTAATGGCTGTAAACCTTTTTGTCGACACTAATTTTTTTTCACTCTTTTTTTTTGTTACGTGTTGCTTTGTGTGTGTGTATGTGTGTGTGTGTCGCGAGCGCTCGCGCGCGCGCATTAAAGCCCCAAAGCGTGTTGTTGTCGTGTTGCCGTGTTGTTGTGTTGCCTGTTGTGTGCTGTGTGCATGTTCATGTTAATGCTGTCCAAGCGATCAGTCACCACAACTAGTCATATAGCCTGTGTGTCCGTGTGTCCGTGTCTTCGTGTGTTCGTTTGTGTGTCACTGTGTGCGGCTGTCCTCTGTTTTGTAATAATTTATCAGTTTAGTCTTCACAACAAAGATAAAATAACGATAATTTTAACCACTTTAATGGTTTATTAATTTATGACCCTTCAAGTTCTTCACTTTCCACTCGCCGCCGTCGCCGTCGCCGCCTGAGATTTTTCTCGCCAGTTCTCTGTGCTGCTCTCGTGTTGTGGGTACCTTCACACACACGCACACACACGTACACATATTTATTTTGTTTTCTGTCTTTTTTTTTATATCTGTAGGTTTCACACCAAATTTTCTTGGTGGTTTAGCTCGTTACCCAGTTACTTCCTTGGTTTTTGTCTAGGGTTACCGTTTGTGGCGGCTGCTCCCGTCTGGGCATCGATTATGGACCGCTTTATAGACCGCTGTCTTGTATTTAATCCGCTTTTTATTGTTTCTACACTCTTGTCTCTCCGACTCTGTGTGTGTGTGTGTTTGTGTGTGCATCAATATCAATGGAAATGGAAGGTGCATTTTCATTGGAATTTGGTTGCGCGGCAGCCGCAGCAACAATGCCACTTTTATGGCCACTCATTATAATAAAGCGCACGGTTAGTGGTCGCTTTGTTGCTCTGGAATTTGTTGTTTTTTTTTTTTGGTTTTTTTTTTGGTTTTTAATTTGAATTTTACAAGGTAGAGCGACGAGCGGGCGGCGCTTTGGGTGTGAAATATGTGCACGAGATGCGGAAAAGAAAGTTCTAGCTGCGCTCGCCGCTGTCTGCTGCTTAGAACAAAATGGCCGAGATTTTCAGTTGGCATCTGGGTGGCCCAATTGCGGCCCCTGCTCCTGTCTAGTAACCCAATAGCTATTAATGTTGATTAATGTTTCTGCTGCTGCTGCTGCTGCTGCTGTTATTGTGGGTTGCAACATGTTTTGTAATTGAATTTGTGCACAGGTTGCTCGGCTGGCAATCAGATCCTGGCTGCTACCTGAGCAGGACAACAGCCTTTGGCACTTGGCCACGCTGCTAAGCTGCTTTGGCTCGAGCTCGAGCTCAGTCGCATCAAGCTGATCCCAGGGCTAATCTTTAAGCAAAAACAAGATCACAATTTTGTTAAACTCGAAACAAAAACATCCTCGCTTGTTGTTGCTGCTGCTGCTGCTGCTGTTATTGTTGTTGTTGTTGTTGTTGTTGCGCATGTTATTGATATGCACGGCTATCAGTTGGCAGATCGCTTTTTGTGCGTTCTTCGTGCAGTTTGGCGGCGGCTTTGTTTGAAAGCCGCAAAAGGCAGTTGCCATTGTTTTGGCTCTGCCTGTGCCGGGCCGGGCCGGGCCCGGATGGGTTACGATTACGGTTACGGTTACGATTGCCGCCTGCTAACTGTGAAAGCCTTTTTGACTTGTTGGGCTTGGCAATTGGACGCTGCCCGGGCCGGCATTATTAACGCCAAATTAGATTAGACTCACTAATGCCATTACCTGGCCGCGTTTCCACCTCTTTCGCACGCTCAACTAATGCTCCTTTTCTCTATTTCCATTGCAGATTCCTCGCCTTCCATTTCGCATGTGCACGGCTGCTTCACGCCCGAGAGCACGGCTCTGCTGGAGAGCGGCGTAGAGAAGTCTCTCAGCGAGCTCGCCATTGGCGATCGTGTGCTGAGCATGGACGTCAAGGGGCAGCCTGTCTACAGCGAGGTCATACTCTTCATGGATCGCAATTTGGAGCAGATGCAGACCTTCGTGCAGCTGCACACGGACGGCGGCGCCGTGCTGACCGTTACGCCCGCGCATCTGATCACCGTCTGGCAGCCGGAGCGGCAGGCTCTCGACTTTGTGTTTGCGGATCGCATCGAGGAGCTCAACTATGTGCTGGTCCACGATGAAACGGGCGAGCTGCGACCCCAGCGCGTACTCAGGGTGGGCAGCGTGCGTAGCCGCGGCGTCGTTGCGCCGCTCACCCGCGAGGGCACCATTGTGGTGAACTCCGTGGCCGCCTCCTGCTACGCTGTGATCAGCAGCCAATCGCTGGCGCATTGGGGCTTGGCGCCCATGCGACTCTGGTGCACGCTGCAGTCCTGGCTGCCGGCCAAGAGCCAGCTGCGCCTAACGCCGGCCAAGTCGACGCCAAAGGACGCCACGGCACAGCAGCAGAACGGCCTGCACTGGTACGCCAATGCCCTCTACAAGGTGAAGGACTATGTGCTGCCGCAGAGCTGGCGTCACGACTAGGCGAACGGAAGCGGAAGCTCCTTACATATAATATATGATGCAGTTCCACAGGCCGACGTAGACGTCAACTTTGTAATATATTTTTGTAGTTATGTACAATATGCCTTAAAAACTAATGTATTTCAATGTTAATTATGATTAATGCTGATCAATACTATTTATTTATCATGAACGAAAGCGAAGCAAAGCACAGCATGTAAAGTGCATAACTGTTGAAAGTATCTTTGACTTTTTGTAAACGAACCTTTAGCTGTAAGTAGGCAATCCTCGGCAGAGATCCTGAAGTCCCAACAAATTCTTGAAGCGACGATCATGGCGACTGTTGTATATTTTCAAATGAAAATGCATATTTATTGTTCAAATCATGGCATACAATATATAATTTATATAAATAAATATATAGATATATATATATATGTATTGATATATATTGTATTTTGTGTATATAGAAGCATTATAGTGACTGAATATCTTATTGTAATTGTGTATATAATACTTAATAGTTAACAGCGTATTTATACTTAATATTAATGAATTATAACAAAATTGTTTCATAAAGACGAATGTGATTTTACTTCTGTTAAATAACCCCAGGACGATAAATGACTTATATTATTATGTTTTTATACTCGTTCACGAAGTGAAACTAGTATATTGGGTTTGTGCAATGTCCGTCATGCTATCCGTCTGTCCGTCTGTCCGGATGAACGCAACTTTTTTCAGCGCTATTGAAGTATACTTGTAGTTAATCTCTTCAGATAAAGTGTTAAGATTTTTATGCCACGCCCACTGGGAGGCTGGTAATTCGATAACATGTCGATACACCTCAAAACGCAAATCGACAGATAGCTGGTGACCTCCCCCATAGATTCCACCTTTGATATTCCGGCCACGCCTACTAAACGCCCCCAAGAGCTTTGACCCCTCCCTCCCCTCCCGCCCACACAAACCGCGAAAATCTATTTTTCGCAGAGTTTAAAAGCTAGGGTCACTAAATTCAGAAGGTACACAATTGGTCACCTCCTTTACAGATCGGCAAACAAATTTATCGGGCTCCCTCCCATCCCCGCAATTCGCGAAAAACGATATCTCGTACAGTTTTAAAGCCAGCGTCACCAAACTTAGTGTATAGATAGCTTGTGACCTCCCCCAAGAATTGCAATCGTGCCACGCCCAGTAGAATGCTCCCGTAACGGTCCCGCCCTTAAAAATCGGATATGCCTAC
>SCDS01000779.1:0-18980 GCA_004149465.1 Drosophila nigromelanica
ACCCCACTTGCCCTGAGCACGGCCGGAACCTTAGTAGACAGAGGTGCCACTCCTACATAGCCCCCAGTGGTACGTTACAAGCCTGAGAAGCCAGAACATGATGTCACCTCCTACCACCCTATCGGCTTGTTGAGAGCATGGATCGCAATAACACGATCCCCAATCATCAATTTAAGTTCCGCTCTGGTCACAGCACCATTGAGCAGTTGCGTCGCGTGACGGACCACATACTCAAAACTTTCGATAATACGGAATTCTGCAATAGAGTTTTCCTCGATATCCAAAAAGCTTTCGACACATTATGGCACCCAGGACGACTGACTAAGTTGAAGACTGCGCTGCCCGCCAATATTTTCTGTCTCCTACGCTCCTTCATAGAGGACAGAAAATGTTTCACTCAAGTTCGCGACCAACAATCCGATATTAAAATAGCCAACGCCGGAGTACCCAAGGGAAGTGTTCTCGCACCGCTGCTCTACTCCATTTTTCCCGCAGACATCCCGGTGCCAAACAGGACAATGCTTGCAAACCAGAGAAGATGCTCCTCGCGTCCTACGCTGACGATGTCTGCATTTTGTATGCCAACAAATGCGAGCTAGAAGCGGCGAACGGTATGCAGCAGTACCTGACTAGATTTGAAAAATGGGCCAGAAGATGGAACGTCGGCATCAACGGCAGCAAATCCGCCAACTTAATAATAAGATAACCTAAAGGCTAAAAAAGAGGCACTTTGGCCTAACCCTACCACAACACAACTAGGAAAACAAAACACCACACAAGACAACACCATATAATACGGACTTGGAGAATTAAAACCGGAAAAAAATTATGTCAAAAGCTACATATGCAGCTTGTACAAATTATAAACTCAAATAAAGAATATACTTAATTAAAAATATAAGTATGTAACAATATAATATAAAATATAATACAAATTATAAAAGTATATATATATATTTATATATTCATATATATTTCAATGCAACCCTCATAAAAAATCTCATAATTGTATATTCTAATTTATACATATATTCTATATATTTCTTACAAACAGTTTAATACTTTGAGATTTATATATATCTAATCAAGTGGGCTTTTTCTAATATTCTTTTAGGTATTATTACACTGTATTGTAATTCTATACCCAGGACTTTTTTTAAAACTGAAATAACATTTGAGTAAAGGAATTATTGCAGAAATTTAAAGATCATCTTTAAGATTATCTTCTATTTAAACAATCTTAACTTAACATCCCTTAATCATAGTTTTTTCTATTTTACATACTTTAATTACCATCTGGGTTAATAACCTACTAGCTATATTTTCGTGCACTTAATAAGCTTTGGCATTTTATTGCATAACCTGTCATAGAATGACCAGCCTCTGGTCAATTGTTCCAGGACCAAAATCCTGTGGCTGGCTCAACCTTTGCCCTCAAGCTGTGCATTGACTTGGACTTGTCGATGCATTTGAGTTCAAGGTTTGTAATTTCATAAATTTACTTTTGTTATTGTCAGCTTTTCTCGCTGCTCATTGTGTCATTTGAAACTCTGCTCAATTGTTGTTGTTCATATTCGCTGTACGGCTGCTCCATTATCTAGACAAATAAACCAAGCATTCTCCGGCGGGGCAAGCACCTGGGGTACATGGCTTCGCTTGCTGCTGCTTCTTCTTCTTTTACGGATTCTGGTTAAATGTTGACAAATGTGTTGGCCTACAGATATTACCCGCTTGTCAATCGATTAGGGTACACACACACAGCCACACACACACACATGCTGTGGGTGAAGGCACTTTCTTTCACTCGACTGCTGACCCGGGTCAACAGCTGCAGCTGCCTGCGAGACATTTGCGTGCGAAGGTGTCAAGGTTCATCAGCTTTAGCACCACAACCACCTTAATCGACTCTCAAATGTAGCGCAAAATTCTAATTGGCAGTTACAAAAATTGAAACAAAACGAACACTCTAAGAAAAAATCTGGTTAAAACCACATTTGACCATTGTAAATTTTGTTTCTTAAAAATGCATTCAATTTGAGTTTTGAAAATTTTAAAATGTAGTCTGGAAAATGTACAAATTCTTATAGACATACTAATTCGAATTTTAATCAAAAATTAAGAACAAAAATTTAAAAGTTATTTGATTGATTGATTTAAGTTAACTCTTTCATTAATTAATAAAACGAAAATTCTAAAATTTGTTCAATCAATACAAAAATATTTGTACTTTAATTAAGCGTAAAAAGTGCTTAGATTGAGATATAGTTTTTTTTTTTTTGTGAATTATGTGCTTCTAATATTCTTGAAATAAGAACTTTGTGCTCAAGTTAAGAAATTTGAAAGAAAACTTGTACTTTTTTACAAAAATTGTGTTGTTTTTCGTTGAGTGAATTAGCCTCAAGTCCCAGTCGAGCATGAAATTTCATTCAAGAAACCCAAATGCAGACAAGGATTGAATTTCAAGCGTGGGCGATTTCAGTTCAATTGCCAATTGTACTATTCACTTTCAATAGAGCGTATTAAAAGTGCGAGTGTGTACGGGGTACAGATACCTCCAGTCAAAGAGGGCGTGGACATAGGCAGTTAGTGGATTCAGTGGAGCAACAACAGCTCAGCACAGCCAATAACAACAATGGATAAATCTTTAAGGTCCAAAAAGAAAAAAGAGTAGAGCGCTGAGTTTCGCCTCAGCCCAATTCACTTACCAACTTCAGCTGCATCTTCTTCTTCTTTGGGCTGTGCCTGGTGCGAATCTTGGACTGTAACTGTTTGCCCTTTGAAGACCAATTGCAGCTTTTATAGCTGGCTTTGTTGTACTTGAGATTGAACTTGAGAAGCTGGCAATTCTGCTCCAGCACATGGTCTATTTCTTGGTTAGATCTTAAGCGTTGATTGCGTTATTTATTGTTATTCAATATACCCTATACTCCAAGCGCGAAACGGTATATGAGAACAAAAAATTGAGCTTCGATTTCTTTTACTGGCTTTTTAGTTGTCGAGCTAGAAAAGTTTAAAAAAAAATCGTACTGCATTTCTGTCGAACTTCACTGAAAAAAGTGTTTGAAAGTCTGCTGGCTATAGTTTTGAAGTCAGCTGTGAGATAACTATTTCAATACACTAGTAAAGAAAAAACATATAAAAATTGATATGCGATATATGTTCTTGATTCTCTCTTCTGTGTTTATGCAACCTTGTCTACCTATCAATCAGCTTAAATTCTTTTTTTTAAATGATACTATGAACTCTGAAACGCAGTAATTGTGATTATTTGTATGTAGTATCAACAATGCATGAATATATCACATATAACTTTCATAGAAATCATCTGCCAAAAAAAGGTTCTATATGAATAATTTTCTTCTTTTCATAAATATCATATGGGAAAAATATGAGCTTCTTGGAAATACTTTAAAATAGAGCTTTATCTAACAATCGGTTGAAAATGGTTTTTTTTTATAGAGCTGTTAACAGAGTGTTGGGCAGTCGACTACACCCGATTCTTATTTGTTTATCGATGTTCTGCTTGGACAACAATAAAGTCGTCTGTTGACTTTATTGGTTTTCTGTGGGGAGGAACAAGCTCAAAAGATTGCGAATGCGAATTCCATTTATTCCAAATAGTAAAATAGAACTAAGAGATAGAAGTAGAGATAGAGAAATAGATAGAGAAAATGGCAGGAAAGCGTGTCAAAGGCAGAGTTAAAGAATGTGTTAAAAGTACAAATTTTGGCAACGTTGTTGTTTTTTTTTTCTCTTTGGTTTCATCTTGTTCGGTTGTTCAGTTCCGCTTTTTGTTGATCTTTGATCTTTGATCTAGTTCCGCAGCAGCACAACACGGGAATCGTGGCCAACGGTCCAGAGCAGAGGCTGCTGCTGCTGCTGACGGATCAGTTGTGTGGTGCGCACAGCGGGCGCCACAATGGGCGTCACAAGGCGTCGATGATCGTGCACCACCGTCTGGCTCTGATGCGAGACGGCGGTGGGCACATGCTCCACCAGCTCGCCCAGCTTGGCCAGCGTCGGCTCCCGTATGGTCAGCACGCTGCGCAGCCCACCCGAACGGGCGGCCACAAGAAGTGGGAGTGGCACCGAGACGGGCACCGACGACAACAGACGGGCATCGGCATCATCTGCGCTCGCGGATTCCAAAGATTCCGGCTCCGCAATGGCATTGGCGCTGCTCTCGGCGGCCAACTCAGCGGACTCCTCGCTGGCACTGGGCAGCGGCAATGCTTGCGAGGATTTGCCGCTGCTGAGAGCCACCAGATTGGCGGGCCATTCCAAGGAGGCGGCGCTGGTCGTGGCCAGGAACACGAGCCCAAAGGCAAACAGATTCAGGCGCTGACAAGCACAAGAAATCATTGAAGGAGCAAACATCAGCTTATGGACTAACTTACCAGCTTGAACATGATCTCAACTCAGAAACTGTTGGTGGCTACTGTGGAAACCCAGTTGAAGGCAGCTAATTGACTGATGCTCCACTAGAAACTAATTCCGGCTTTTATAATAGCCGCTGCTGCGCCTCGCTAAACAAAAGAAATGCGAACGATATCAAACGAGAATCGAGAACATTTATTGCAACACATTTTGTAATTTGATCGGAAAGAGAGAGAGAGCGAGAGAGAGAGAGAGAGAGAGAGAGAGGAAGAACGCGCTTGTCTAGAGCAGATCCTTTGGCATGGGTATATCGCACTTGTGCTGCTCCTGCAGCCAGAATTTCTCCAGATAACTAATGGGATCCGTTGGCAGATCACGAGCCAGGGCCAGCATGCCCTCCATCAGTATGGGCACCACCTCCTTCTCCAAATAGGCGCGCTGATCGGCACCCGATCGATAAAATGGTGGCTGATCGCATTTGGGTTTATCGGCGACTTTTGGTTGCTTTGGTGGTTTCTCGATGGGCTTGCACACCACCGGCTTGGGCAGCGGTGGTGATTTGGGTGCTGGCTTTGGTTTCTCCTTCACGTCTTTTACACAGCATTTGAACAATTTCTTCTTTGGCTTTTTTGGCGGTTCAGTCGCGGTGTCGTCTTCCGTGCACGACATTCTTTGTTAGGATTGAAGAGGTTTCCAACCAGCCGAAATGTGAATTATATATATATATAGATATATTTCTGTGTTGGCACAATTCATTTATATATTGAGTACAGGGCATTTCTATACCTAGAATACCCATGCTAAGTTGATGTAAAAATTATACAATTTTAGGATCATAAATATTAAACGAATCAGTGCATACGTTTATTTATTTCTTTATTACTTTGTAACCTCTTTAATCTATATATTTTTAGGGAATATTATCTAGATTCTTTTTTAGTTTTTTTCTTTGCCAGGTTTTTCGTATTCTTTCGCGATGTTAAAAGATTAAATATTGTCCATATGAACTCCATTTTATTCACCGCTCGAAAAGCTAGAGACTTGCAACTCGGAATATATAATCGTATGTACCCACTTCAGATAAAGCTTCAAGAATTTTTGCATACGCCCACTAGAGGCGTGGCAAATCGATTTAATCTGTGTATCTCGCTCAGTTTAAAAATCTACCACAAAAAACATTAAGATAAAAATCTATATTTTTGCAAATAATAAAAATAAAAGTGTTTTTGAAATTTAAGTTGTTATTAACTGTGAACGATTTTTTTCCTTTATTTTTTTTCATTCTAAACTTTACGATATCAGTTAAAAAAACATCATAGAAATTATCATTTAAAATCCCATATAGGTTCTTGTAGTACACTGTTCAATAATTAGAATACAGTTTTCTTGATTGATTTATTTGATTTCGAAACACAATTCTCGCATTACATTACACACGCGGACAGACACGCGGACAGAGACACACACTCGGGCGTACCTTGTGCCAAACTCGTTTTGCATGCCTGCGATTCCTGTTTGCTGTTAAGCCGCTTAGCGCTAGATGGCGCTGTGTGGCATCTTATGTAACCGGAGAGCGAGCGAATGAAGCGCAACGCGTGGGTGTAATTTAAGCCGGCTTATTTGCTCTATATGCTATATGCTATATGTGCTATATATGCCTTATGTGGAATATCTGTGCAGGTTCAAGCAAGTTTTGTGAACGCTTTGCGACGTCGTTGGAAAAACTTGCTCAAATCTGCAGAGAGGCCGCCGAAGAAGGCATAGCACAATCGATGCTCGAGCCGCCAAATCAGATGATCCATGCGACAGCAAAAAGCCAGATACTTGAAGGCAACCAGGACGAGGAGCGCATACAACTGAAGCTGGCAGCGTGAGATGCCCAACAGGAGTTGGCTGTGCTGCAGCTGGAGCAGGTAGAGGGAGGCGATGCCAAGCGCCAGCTTGGAGTTGCTGTAGGGGTCATTCATTCATTCATTCATGTTGACAACAATCATCCGGACTCACAAGATGCGGCAGACTCACGTGCTCAGCTTCACATAGGCGCTATTCTGCACCGGCATTTGGCATCGATGGATGATCAGCGCCGCCACCGGTTTCAGCAATTCGGCGCCGCTTCCGATCACGGTGCCAATGATCAGAATGGGCATCATGGCATTCTTGCCATACATCTGTGCCGCCAGCCGAACGCCCCGTTCGATGTGCACCACCTGGCTGACGGCCACCACCGGCGAGGCGACCAGCCGAAAGGTGACAGTGCGCGCCAACGTATGCGCACAGTCGAACGGACTGTAAAATATCAAATACCAAGCGGCCGTGGACACTAGAATATCCTGGACATTGCTCAGCGGTTCCAGCGGCAAAATGCCCAGCAGCAGATTGACAAAAATATCGCCCGCATAGGTGACCAAAATGTGGGTTAGCCACAGCAGAAATGGTCGCCACTCCAAACAGCTGCGTCGCGTCGAGCTCTTGGCCAGCTCCTCGCGCAGCTGGAGCGCTATAAAAGCGTAGTGCAGGATGCGGAACAGGATGTGATTGGAGCAGCGTTTGAGCAGCTGCTGTGAGTTCATCGTTTTGTGGGTGTTGGCAGCCCGCCCCCCTCGCTTAGCCCGCCGTATCCGCTGTATCCTTTAATCTCGGATCGGAGTCTCACTTGAATTTCGAGACGGTTTTCAAATTGTTTACTTAAATTAAAAAAAAATTAATATACACATATCAAGTTTCAACTCTAAACAAATTTAAACTGAGTGTGCGTGTGTGTGTAAGTGTGTGTGTGTGTAGGCTGCAGCGAGGCGTAGCTTAGATTCCGCACGGGCTTTATCCTGGGCAGCATCTGATGCACCACCGGCCGTGCCGCGTAGGTGAACTGTGCGGGTGTGTGGCCCACAAGCATCTGCTCCACTTTGTCCCACTTCAGGATTAGCGCAGGATTAGCGGCTGCTGTCGGCGTCGGCGTCGGCGTCGTCAAGCGCACAAAGCTCTGATGTGAGATGGCGCCGTCAGTTCCCGTGCCCGTTCAATTGTGCCGTATGGTGGCCGACCAGCTGGGCTCGAGGAGCAGCAGCAGCAGCAGCAGCATTAGCAGCACCCATCCGATGCTGATGCGCATTTTGAATAGTTGGGCTTAAATGAAGCCAAGCGACTTTATAGCTAATCGGATTTGAAAGACACTTGAACTGCAGTTAAGGTCGCTTGACAGCCACTTTAACATGTGGCCGAACCCTCCTCCATATGCGTAATTAATTAAGCAATCAAAAATGTACTTCAATCGAATAACGGCGCACTTAGTTGGAGCTTCAATTACGCGCCTCGAGCTAATCGTTCAACGTTGCTGAACAGTGAGAGCGAGTACGAAAGAGAGAGAGAGAGAGAGAGAGAGAGAGACAGAAAGAGAGAGAGACTGCGTACAAAGAAACTACAAAGAAGAAAATTTGGTTGAACTGTGAATACTCAACAAAAAAATACCCTGCATAAATTAGTTACTTGAAAAATTTGCACAGAATTTCATACGTATAATGGAATCCTTATAAAATTGTTATATGATAAAATACAGTTAGACAAATAGAGAGAGACTGCGTACAAAGAAACTACAAAAAAAATGTACTTAAACTCTGAATGCTCAACAAAAAATACCCTGTAAGTGCAAAGCATAAATTAGTTACTTGAAAATTTGCACTGAATTTCATACTGTATGTATAATAGAATTCTTATAACATTTTTAATATGGTAAAAGACAGATATATAGAGAAAGAAAGAGACTGTGTACAAAGAAACACAAAAAAATTTGGTTGAACTGTGAATACTCAACAAAAAAATACCCTGTAAGTGCACTACATAAATTAGTTACTTTACAAATTTCCGGTGCACTATGAAATTATATAAAGTGAAATTATTATGAAATTTTAAATATGATAAAGACAGATTGTTTATACATATATACTAAGGGTAAAGATTACAAAAGATTTCTATTTTTAGTTCAGTTGAGAACATTTTTAAAAAATCGTAAAAAAAAATTTTGCTTGTGGTAAATGGGAAATCTAATAAATTTATTCAGGCAAAAATTTGTTCTCTGAGCCAGTTAAAATTATAGAATCGGTTATTAGCCTTGAATTTAAAAGAGGGTATATTAGTTTCTTGCTGCTTAATATGATTTTTTTAAAAAATATTATTTATGTTATATTATAAATCATAATTTATGGCTCAAAAGTGAAGTTCAAAAATTGTCTTATTTTTGACTTACTTGACTTTATTAAAGTTTTTTTTTTGATTTATTTAAATTAAATTTATTTATTTTTATTGAAATGTTTTTTATATGCATAAATATTTGTGTTCTCTTTTTGGGCGCAACGCAGAGTACCCTTTTTTAACACGCTGTCTAATTACAGGGTATTGCAAAGCAAAAGATTTCAGCATTTAGCGGCGGCGGGGGCAACCAACCTTCAGCGGGTTGCGCATGCGTTGCCGTCGCAGACACAATTGTTGTTAGTTGTTGTTGTTGTTAGTTGTTGCTGTTGTTGTTAGTTGTTCGTTGTTGCTGTTGTTAGTTGTTATTGTTATTACTACAATATTTGCGGCATTCGCTCGTATTTATTTATACATTTTCGTTTTTATTTCTTTACGTAAAAAACGTCCAAGTTGAGACACTCCCACAATTGCAAGATAACTCGATAGCCAGCGGCGTCGCCCATTTGCCAGCACTCGCAACTGGCAACGGCGCCCCCCTTTGGCTGAACAGCGACTAAGCCACTGTTTGGGCCAGCAATTGGTGTACTGTGATTTCATGGCACAGCAATTCACACTGCCAGCTCAGTTTGACTTTGCCACTCGCTGCGTATTCACTTTTTATTTACTGAGGCTGGAAATAGGCCCACGCCCAACTCTGCATCCAACCACTCCACATAAATATGCGGCATTTGGTGAGTTCAATATGAAACTCGCTTACTTGTGCATATTTATAATTTATAATTACGACTTAACTGCAGTTGGTTCTGGGCCTGCTTTGGGCCTTGGTGCTGGCCAAGCCGCCGCCACCGCAACAGCTGCTGATCGATTCGGCCCCGTCGGTGGTCTCCTACCAGGGCTCCTCGCAGTCGCACACACGTTTTGTTATCGCTCCGATGGGTCGTGCTTTGGGTTATGTGGAGCCAACGAATTTGAATCGCACCTTTCACACAATGCCCAATCTATCAGCTGGCCATGAGCTGCTCCAGCCCAGGCCCGTCTATGTGCCCTAGGCGGGATTAGTCAAATGTCAAATTGGTTAGGCTGTGTCATGTTCTATATGAAAACCAAATATACTAAAAAGAAAAAAAAAACAACAAAAAAAAAAGCTAAATTAAATTGTCAGCATTTTTGCCGAATAGAATTGTATTTTCAATAACACGCACACACACACATTCACACACGCACAGACACACAAATGTCGCTGTTGCCACAAAGTGGTCGACGCTATTCGCGGCTGCCAGCGCCCGGTTCAATGCTGAAAATGCTGCAAGCCTCCGAGGAAGCCACGGAGGAGTCCGCCCTGGAGTTCTATGAGAAGAGCAACGTGAATTGGCGAGCACAGTTCACGAATCCGGGACTCGCCCGTTTGAGCATCGGCACCGAATTTCTGCCCGCGAAGTGCGGAAAGCGACTCAAGTTGTTAAAGTATACGCCGAATGGGGACGCGGACTCGGAGAATCAACAAAATGGTAATAGAACCTTTCGACCTTACCGCCAATCAACATTTTTGGACTTGTTGCCGGGAATCGGTTCGGACTTTGAGAATCTGGTGCCGGTCGTCCCGATGACGCAAAACTGAACAATTTCATCAATATGTTTATTATATATATCCGTCCAAGTCCTCTCTTTCTTTGCTATTATTGACTATATATCTGTCTCTCTCTCTCTGTTGCTCTCCCTCTCTCTGATCTCTCTTATCCTCAATCGCAGGATGGTCTTGTCTGGTCAATCGCTGCCGCCTCTAAATGCTGCCGGCCAGCGACTGATCCGCCCGAAGGGATCCAGCTGCTCATTTTATATCAATGTGGGCTTCGTTTGCGATCACAAAAACGTTGCGCTCTTCATATCTCGCTTGCTCGCTTGTCTCTCCCTCACTCTCTCTTCTCACTCACTCTGACGTTGATTTGTGAAATAAATGTGCATTTCATCGTATTTTCACAATCTGTAAGTTTTAGCCGCGACCTTCGGCGGCGCCAAAGCCCAAGCCAAATTGTTAGCCAAGTCTCAACCTGAGCCTCGTCGAAGGTTGTCGCTTTGTGCCCTGTTTGACTGATTGTAGTTGCCATTAGAGATGCGCTCGTGACACGAATTCACAGCACGCTCTAAAATAATTATTTTCCCTTATAAAAATAGCTATTAAAACACGTTTCAGATTTCAATTCTATATGATTTTCGCAATAGTTTTGCTCAGGGGAAAATTCAGAAAATTTATATAAACTAAAGAAGTAGATTTTTATCAAAATCTTTTTAAATAAGTTTCTAAGAGTTCTTCAAAAGTATTCCACTTTTCAAATCTATATGATTTTCCCAATATTTTTGATCGGGGAAAATTCAGAAAAATGTATATGAACTAAGAAATTCGATTTTTATCACAATCATGTTTAATAACAGTTCTTAAACAAATTTCACGGTTACAAATCGATTCTTCTCAAAACTCTATTTTATTACTACTTATTTTACTTGGTAAAACCGTTTCTATTTTAAATATTTATTAAATTTTTTTGTAATAGCTCGTGTCGTGTCACGTTCGTGTCCAACTCTAATATTAATAAATTGTTTTCAGCGCCAATTAAACGCAGATCTGTAACCAGAAGCCTCCCGCTTATCTAATGCCCAGTTCAAGTTCAATGTTGACCCCGCTAAAACATTAACAACAAAGGAAATTGTTATTTCTTTTTTTTGTTTTACTCGAAACAAGTTTGCAAATTTGCTTTGCATTTGTTTGAAGGACATTTTGGTAAATATTTTAATATATAAGAAGCCGAATCAGTTGCTCCAACAGCAACAGTCACTCGTCAGCTTCAAACCGAGTAGCAAAACATAAAAACACCAATTTCAAACAAAAATGTTCCGTTTTGTAAGTAGCTAAAGATAACTTTCTATATATAGAAAATAATCCCAGGTGATTGCCACATTAGATTGCCATTTGTGCCCTGGCCACCATTGCCGCTGCTGCGCCCGGTTTCGTGGAGGAGCATCATGTGGTGGCTGCTCCCGTTGTCGCCAAGGTGGGTGCTGTGGTGCACAGCGCACCGGTGGCTACCTCCCATCAGAGCTTCACACAGTTCCACAACCAGGCGGTGATTGCGCCCGTGCTCAAGCATGTGGCTCCAGTGGTGCCAGTGGTCAAGCATGTGGCTCCAGTGGTGCCAGTGGTTAGCCATGTGGCTCCAGTGGTGCCTGTGGTCAAGCATGTGGCTCCCGTTGTGCACCACCAGACTTATGTGGCGCCTGTGCCCATTGTGAAGACTCTGCCCCATGCCGTCTCCCACCAGAGCCACACACAGATCCACCAGAAGGCCATCATCACGCCAGTGGTTGCACCAGTCATCAAGACCATCGCTACTCCAGTGGTGCCGGTGGTGAAGCATGTTGCCGTTGCTCCCGCCCACGTCGCTCACGTCTACCACCATTAAAAAAGTGTATTTGTTTAATTGACTTTATTACCTTGTTGATTTTTTGAATAAATTGTGAATATTAAATGAAGTAACTGATTTGAATTTTATTTTATTTTTTAATATATATATATAATTATAAATAATTAATCCAATATATTGTGAATATTAAATGAAGTAATTGATTTGAATTTAATTTTTTTTAATATATATACATTTATTTTTATGTTTTTTCTAATTAATGTAACTAATTAATCCAATGTTTTTTTTATTTGATTTCAGACCGGCGGGAAATTAAATCTATTAAACTCGCTCGCAAATACCGTAGGCTAAGTCCATCCTATCGCGTCGGGGTATGTACACATATAACTGTCGTAAAAGGCGACTTAAGTGACTGGGGCACACCCATCCCTTGAATTCAGAAATTGGGAAGTAGCTTTTAATTAAGTTACGAACAGCCTACCAAAGCGTGGAGTTGCGTCACGTAACAACCGGGTGCTTGACCCAAAGAAAAGCAGAGGTTTAAGATGGGCCTCGCCTCCAACCAAGAGGGAATGATATGCTGCGGTAGTATCAATTCAATTGGCACCCCGGAATTCTACGAATGTAGAATCTCCGAGGGGCGTTAGCTGACGCATTTTTTTGGCTTATTGTACATTATGTCACAAATGTGGCATAAAGTGTACCGTGGTAGTAAGCTCCTACGGGGTACACGCCACGTAAAACAAATTATGGCTTACTGTAACCACCATTCGTTACAGTTAAGTTACATATTCCGTCGAAATAT
The DNA here is from genome assembly GCA_004149465.1 of Drosophila nigromelanica. Classification (NCBI taxonomy): domain Eukaryota; kingdom Metazoa; phylum Arthropoda; class Insecta; order Diptera; family Drosophilidae; genus Drosophila; species Drosophila nigromelanica. Next base: position 12,784 of record SCDS01000779.1, read on the forward strand.
CTATTCTAGTTGTATTCTGTTCTTTTCAATTCAATTCTATTCCATTCCATATGTTCTTTACATTTCATCAAGTTTTATTCGCATTCATGAAATTTATACACCTATTCTACATTTTGCTCTATGCGCACCGTCATTCAATGTAATTCCCACAAATTCTATTTAAGTCCACTTTATTCCCATCAATTGGATTTTATGCAAAATTTTTTGTCACGTTTCTATTCACTGGTTTTGCAAAGCATTTAATCATTTATAAGCGCTTTATAACAAAAGTTCTCACCCAGCCAGAAGACCCACCCAAAAAATATGTACAAATATTCGACAGAATATGTGATAGAAGGCTATTAATACTGTTGTAAAGCAGCTGCTGCAGCTATGTAGTTATACAAGGGCTATTAAATTGGCTTTTAGAAAGGGTTTTAAGCTGCCTTTTCGTAAAAAATCTATTTTTAAGAATTTTCGTTAAACAAATAATTACATTCTGTAATTGTTTGGAATTGACAGAATATGTGATAGAATAGAATATATAGATATAATAAATTATAATATAGGTAGAATATATTAATAGTGTTGTGAAGCAGCTGCTGCAGCTATTTAGTGTTATACAAGTGCTATCAAATTGGCTTTTAGATAGTATTTTAAGTTTTGTTTAAGCTGTCTTTTCTTTCGTAACAAAATTATTTTAAATAATTTTCGTTAAACAAATAATTATATTCTGTAATTATTCTAAATGTGTAGATTTGCAATTGTGGGTGTGCAAATGTATGTATGTTAGAAAAGGAGGTACCTCCTCTTCAATAAGCTTTATATATTATTGAATCATCATCAAGAATTTTTGTTTTTCTATAACTCATCATTAAATACGATTATAGTTGAGAGATTGAATAACATTAAAGTACAGCCTTGACTTTTTGGGAACAAATATCGGAGATCATAAGATTATAAGTTTTCTGAAATATTTTAAGTTATTGATATCCCACACTCTTCTACCAAAGTTGATCAATATTACATTTTACCTTGGCTTAGACATATTTAGGATATTTTAAATTCTTAAGCGAGCAAATTGGGAATATAGTTATATTTATTTTAATTTATCGGTATTTACCCCAATTTTGCTAAAATCGATAAATATCGATTTTTTACAACTATTTTTTCTTCGTTTGTTTGAGAGTGTAAAAGCAAGAAATCTCTTTTTCAGTCTTCTCAAAAGGCCATCCTAGTATCTATCCATTCGAATTCACACAAAAGTTATTCAATAATGAATTTTCCACAGTTTATGGGTTTTATTTCTTTTCGGATATGGCTAAAATATTCGTAAATTCTGCATATCGTTTGACTTTTTACTTATGGTAGGCAGTGTAGGCAACGGGGGCGCTGACAACGGTCTTGACCAGGGGAGCCGAGTGCACCACAGGCACAGAGTGCAGCAGTGGGGCAGCTGCATAGGTGCTGACAACAGGTGCGGCATGCACCACCGGAGCGGCGTGCACCACCGGAGCGGCGTGGTAGGTCTGGACAACGGGCACAACGGGGGCGAGGGGAACCTTGCGCACCAGATTCACATTGCTCTGATGGGTGATGGCCGAGGAGGCGCTGGTGTCCACATAGGCGGTCTTGGTCAGCACAGCGGGCTGCACAATCGAGTGGGTGGCAGCGATCAAACCGGGAGCAGCGGCGGCGACAGCAACGCAGGCAAAGAAAGCGATCTGAAAAATAGGAGTATTCCAAGTTATTAGCATAAAGGATCATTCCAGGATATATATTTCTGCTGAACTTACGAATTTGAACATTTTTTTGGGTTTTGGTTTAAGATGCGGTTCGATTGCAACTGCTGATGTTTGGGCCAATGCTCAACTGCTTTTATACAAAGCCGGACAGTTGCTTTTTAATATCATTTTCTTGTTTTTTTTTTGGTAATTTCAATTCTGGTTATGGCTGTTGGGATTTGAACTTGAGCCGCCAACCGGTTTCTCTGTGGCAGCTTCTAAGCTCCGAACACACAGCTCCGAATGGGAAGTTCATTAACTGACCTAGGTCTGCCATTGTAAAGGTCTTTAAGTGGGTGTGTGTGTGTGTGTCTTTGTGTGTGATAGATTGATAGGAAGCTAAGTACTTACTTATTGTACTTTAGTATTTTTTTCTTATTTTTGTTAAATGACAATCGAATCACTTCGGCTTCTGCTTAGCTCCAGCTTCAGCTCCAGCGACAATGGCAGCCGTAATTGGCCTTAGCTGCGGGTTCGCTTACGCAAGTTGTGCAATTGTGAACTGTGAATTGTCAATTGTGAATTGTGTGTGTGGGTTGTCGATTCCCATTTTATCCTAAGTGCATTTGCTGGCATTTCGATTTTATCTTGACTGTAGCAATGTCATCTTCATTGGCATTTTGCAGTCGACCTAATTGAGTTGCAATCCTTCTTACGCATTGGCAGTTTCATTAAATTTCATCATGTGTGCCAGGAACAAACTGTGCTAGAAAGAAAAGAAAAGTAAAGAAAAGTTGCTGCAACAATTGAGTTATGTGATTCTGACTCTGACATTGCGCAGTAGCATTATGAATGGGGTTGCGCATCGATTCCTGTAAGAGGATGTGTCCCTAATTTTTGTTGCCCAGCCTCTTGCGAAATCAGCTCGAAAAGAGCTAATGAAGGAGCCCGGGCTACATAAGTGCCTTACTGCAAAATCAAGAGTAATACTTGGAACCTGGCTATTGAAAGCACATGCCGACAGTTGCACAATGACCGAAAGACGAGCCACTTGTGCAAGCTACGCAATTGTAAACACCACGTAACAGTTCATCAAAATGTCGTTACGTGTTACGTGTTATGAGAATAAATCAAAAAAAAAAACACAAAAATAAAACCAAAAAGTATATCAAGCCTCTTGGAAAGAGTATTACCTAGCGAAGGAGCTCTTTTGAAATCCATTTTTCCTTAATTAATTATGTGACATACGAAATTTAAACCTTTTATTCCGGATATTCTGTTGGAAATTAAATACTAAGAAGAGGCAGTTAAATGAAAAACAAAAGTATCTTTTTCTTTACTGTTTAAAAAACTTAAAACAAATATATATTCTACAGAAAAAAGGAACGTTTTTAATTTCAGCGAAACATACAATAAGCATAAAATCAAAAATTTCTATATATATAATTTTAAATTTTAAAAATACTATGCTAAGGTATTCAATAATATACCAGCAATAATGCTGGTATATATGTGATATAAAAAACTAAAGAAAAAAATATTGGTTCCTTTGGAAATATGAGCAGAAATAAATAAAAGAGCAACGAGTTTAAACAAATGTGTTATAGGAACTACAGAAACGTAACCAAAGCCTCGTCGACCTCAATAGATGATTTGTCTAATTGATGGAGTCATTAAGGCAACAGCAGAACAAAGTTCCGGGTTCAATTTACAGATTTTGTGATGTCACAACCGAAGGTCAAACCTACAAATAAATAAAAAATAATAATATTAATAAAAATAATACGAAAAAAACTTAAATAATAATTATTGCAATTATCTTGGAAACAGTTAAACAATATTTTAAATATGACATCTTTCAAGCAAACCCTTGAAACCAACTTGAAAATCTTATGAAAACAGTTATCAAATTTGCAACTTGACCCAGTTTTGTAAGCCGACCCAATTAGTTAAAGGTATTCAGAACGCAACTGTAAGATGCCTTCATTCAAAACATGGGGCAAGAGGGGAACACACTGAAGAGGGGGAGGGACGGAGGGAGGGGAGTGCTCACAAACAATACGTAATAAATTATACACATTGCAATTGGAGCTGCAGCATTCAAATTAAAGCAAAATTGCAACATCGACAGCCGCGTAAACGTGGTCACAGATCCAGTTGATGATGTTGATGGTTTTTGTTGTTTTGTTTCTGTTTTGATTCATGGCCAAAAACAATTCCAGACCATATGTTGCCGCTGCTGTGGTTGTTGTTGTTGCTGTTGTTTTAGGAGCCATAAAAACTCCACCAAGTGCAGCTGCCGCCGTTAAGTGCCCACTTAAGAGGGGCTCTCGTTGCGGGCCCTATGTCAAGGTTAAACCACGGACGAGACAAGCCCCACGCGTACTTAACCCACAATTTTTTTTCTTCATTTTTTTGACAAGATCTTTTTATTTATTATTTATTTGTTTTGGTGGAATGACTCGCCGCACGCCGTGACAGTTACACGCACTTAAGATTAACATCTCTGAGAAGCAAAAAAAAAAAAAATAATAAAAAAAATGCTTGTAAATGAAATACGCAGAAAAGCTGTCGCTCTTCAGCGATCGTAAATCCTAACTTGTATTTGTGGTAACTGCAGTCAAAATCGTCCGCTGTCTGCTCAAAATTGTCTGCGACTTTTGACTGGGTTTCCAACAATTCAATTACCCACTCGAAGAGTGGTTGAGTGGTGTTAAGTCTTAGTGGGTGGTAAAAGTCCTGGGACCTACTTTTGCCTTTTTTAAGTGCTCGTTCATGAAGTGAAAAACGTATATACCATATATACACGTAAGAAAAAGTGCTAAGATTCTTTGGATATGTTTACTGGTTTGGCAAAAATTATCCATTATATCTTGGGGGTGGGTAAAATCCACAATTTTAGAGCCAAGTTCGCCAAATGTGGCAGACAGTTTTCTGATGATTTCCGCAAAAGTTAAAGCTGATTTTCTGATTTCGGCTACGTCCACTCCCGCCCCCACAAATAACAAAAATCAATATTTTTCCAAAATAACAATCATATCAAAGTCATTTTTTCAGTTGTTTGTTCTTACGTTTATAAGAACAAGGCCGATAACTATGTTTAAACAATTTTAGACGTTTAATATAAGGATAATATGACTTTTACAGAAGTTACTTTTAACGACGTTACTCAACACTAACCGCAAATGTAAAGCGTAGCGTAGCTTTATAATTTTAATTTTTTTATTCAGCTTCAAACTTATTTTTTAAGACAAGTTTCACATTTCACAAAAAATTCATCACTCCTGAGAAAAATCAGAATATAATAAGACCTCTGTTTATTATTGTTGGCATTCAAATTTTTTGGCACAAATTTTAATGAGGCTTTGATTTCCTTAAATTAACTATAACTTTAATAGCTAAATTTATTATTTATTGATTTGAGATCCATTAATGTTGGTCTCGAAAGTTTTGCGGCCTAATTGACATTAGAGGGAACCAGTTGACAAGTTCACTCTGCCGAAATGTGGTCTTTAGGCCTTCAGTTAATCCACCGCGACGAATTGCCAGTTTTGTCATTTGATAGTTTGTCGTTTAACAAATATTTGGCCCAAATCATTTCGGCAAGTTTGATTTGATTTTGGCTATATAAACGGCACTTAGGCCTCAAAGCTGCATGAGTTCTTACTGGAGTTTGGTCGTAGCCAATTCAAATTAAGACTAAATCCAATTAAACTGTCCAACACGATGCACAGAGCGGTAAGCGTTACGCATAACCGCACTCAAATACTCTCACTTAAACTTAAAATACCCTTTCCACACAACAGTTGCTGTACTCTTTGGCGCTGTTCGCCTGCCTGGCGCTAGTTGCCTCAACTGGAGAGGATCTCTGCTTGGATGTGGTTCCAACGGTGCTTGAGCTAACGGAAAATATCCACAGTCACAATGAGACTTTAGCCGGGTATTTGGACTTTTCGTATACTCTGCCTGCCTCGCGGCATAGTCACATTTACGACCCTCCAGTTGGTTTAGGTTGAGCGCATTTTTTAGCTCTGCATTGTTGTTGGTTTTGTTTTTGTTTTGAATAAAAAATTAAATTAAATTTAAAAAGAAATTTTATTTTTATTAGAATTATATTATTAGTTTAAGTTTTCTTAAGTTTAATATTTTTAAAAGGGTATCAACGCGTCGTAATTTTTGCTGTATTCTGTTCAATATTCTATTCAAAGAATAATCATCACAGAATATCACAAGAATCAGAAATTGTAAGCTGAAAATCTTTCTTTTTATGCACTTGCTTTTTCTTCTCTCTTCGCTTCTCATCTATACCCATTCATTAAAAAATTATAATATTTCTAGATCAATAATACTTTTATTTAAATTTTTTTTATGAGATTAACAAAACAAATTCAAATGTTAATGATGCAGAGTGTAGGCCAAAGGAGCTGTGTGCACCACGGACTTGATCAAAGGAGCCGAGTGGACAACGGGCACCACAGGAGCAGCGTGCAGCAG
>SCDS01000779.1:20080-52386 GCA_004149465.1 Drosophila nigromelanica
CTGCTGCACGCTGCTCCTGTGGTGCCCGTTGTCCACTCGGCTCCTTTGATCAAGTCCGTGGTGCACACAGCTCCTTTGGCCTACACTCTGCATCATTAAGATTGCGACTGGGTTAATTGAAAACATCAGCAATTGATTGTGATAAGAAATTTATGATTTTTGTTTAAATAAAGTTTTTCGTTTCTGCATAAAAAGAATTAAGGAAGTTTATATAGACAGTTTTTGCTAAAAGAAAATATAACTTAGTGGCGTCTGATATATACTGTTTTTTATAAACAGTCAACTTAGTTTAAAAAAAATTACTAAAAAAATATAATTTTTATATATATATATATACATATTTGTCTACATATATAAATATTATAGACTAGAAGCCTTAAAGAATTATAAACAGCGACACGAAGCTGTAATTTTTTTTTGCCTGTTCGGTGAGCTATTATAAATTCTTTGTTGAGTGCTGTTCTATATATTTATATATATATTTTTTAAATGTATTTCTTACACTTATAATATTTAATTTATTATAAATAAGAATACTATTACCCAATAATGGCAACATATACTAGTTATATAGGGAATTGAAATTAACTATATTAAAGTGTACAAAATGATGTCAAAAATACGTAAATACTTGTAAATATCTTACAAGAAGATTCAGTACTTTAATCTTGAATCTTGTCTTCCTTATCTCGAAATCTATATATACCTGTGATATATGGTTATGGACAGCTTGTTTTGAGCACACATCAGTTAGGACATCTTTCTAGCTTTAGATATTATAGTGTGCTGCAACATTGTTGTTGTCTATTGAATGCAAGCCTTCTGTCTAAAATGTTTTAAAATGAATCCTAGTTGTGTTACACCTGAACAGGACTCTCTCCTTGTAGCAAATGTCACATGTGTAAATTTACCAGCTGTCTTATACAGCAGTCTTATAACAGCTTTGCAAATAATAAAAAAAGGCATTGCATACTTTTGGGCTCCTTAGGAAAATGAAAAAATCTTTGAATTCGCTTCAGGAATTATTTTGTAAGGGCATTTTATTGCATACAAATATTGTAGAGTCTAAAATATTTTTTGTTTTTTTTGTGATTTTTTTTTGTTGCTGTTATTCCATTAAACAGGGCACGTGAAATTTCAGCAGGTAAATACAATATCCGGAGGGAGTTAGCTGTTGGCTATATGTGGCATGTGTGTGTCTCGGCCTGTGTGTGTATTGTCTGTGTCTGTGTTCGTGTGTGTGTCTCAGCTGCTGTCAGCGCTTACCACACACTCTTGACAAGAAGTGGCGACGGATGGAGCTGACTGACCGAAACATGAGAGACAGCGCTGGGCACCACTTGGACAACACGTGGTGCGATGGCAACGGGCGCCGAAACAACGTGAGGTCCGAGGATGCTGGGTCCCAGGATGCTGGGTCCCACCACCGTGGGTCCCCACAGGCCGGAGGGTCCCGGAGCGGGCGCAGCAGCCGCCAGACTGAGCAGAGCAACGAATACGCACTGTAAAGTGGCAAAAAAATATATCATATATATAAGAATATATTTTAAAGCTAAAGAACTTTTCACTTACCAGCTTGAACATTTTATTGTGTTGATAGTTGGCAACGATTTGACATAGAATTGCATCGAACACTAGCCTATTTATACGGAAAATAGCAAAGTGTATCGATCGAGTATCAACTGTAGAAACATGTGTGTGTCTCTCTCTCTGAGTGTGTGTGTGTGTGTGTGTGTGTGTGTATGTGTGTGTGTGTATGTGTGTTAGAAACCCTTCCGGGGGCAGGTTCTCGTTCTCAGTTTACGTACAGGTTTTGCTTGGCTTGGCTTGACTTGGTCGCGCTTAACAGGTTATGGACATGCCTATAACCGTTCTATGCGCGAGTTCGAGCCCACGTCCAGTCGTGCAACGCGGCGTATGCTTGATATTGATTGTTGCATGCGTTCCGCACCTCCGCGCAATGCAATTGAGGCAAAAAGAAAAAAATAAGTAAGTGTGTAACCGACTGCGCGATACTCGTTCACAGTATAATTATAATTATTCATAATTTTATAATAATTTGTATTCTTATTTGTTTTAAGTTTTCTGTTTGCAATATTTTTTATATCAAGCTTTAAAACTGAATGAGATATAAAGATTTAAGATTAGTTAAGTTTAAAAATCTTACCAATCTTAAGAATATATATTCTAAGATTCAAGTATCTAGCTTCCTTGCACAAATCCAATATACCCTTTACAGTTTTACAAGTGTACTAAATACAAAATCCAATGTTAATTCACATTACACAAAGTGCTCCACTCTTAATCATATGGTTAAGAAAAAGAGCGTGTGTTGTGTTGCGGTCTGCTCTTTGCACTTTTGGCCCGCATAAATTAAGTTAAAGCTGTTGGCAATGGTTGATTAATGTGAGCACTTTGTTAGCCAATTGTCCCCATCGCAGATTGTCTTGTGTAATAGTCAAACAGTTGCACATCATGCAATTCGCTTGCTTGTTCCACACAATCATTAAGATTGTCAACTAATAAATCCATCATAAGGATTGCATTATCATTTAAATAATTTAAATTTGCCAATTCTAGCTATTACATTTCCGTGGGTCTTTAATACCCTATATTTATAGCAATTATCTATAAACGGTATAAATACAGTCTATTAAATGTTGCTCTAAAGTCATGTAAATGCGTTTTTGAATTTGTTTTGTATGCAAAATTTCAAGAACATTTTATATAATACTATTCTGAAATGTTTTATGAATAATTCATGTTTTCATTATGTTTTAAATTGAATTAATTTTATTTAGCAATTTTTGGTATGATAATATTATTGCTTATAATATTTTGACGATTATTTAAGCAAAAAATTGTTGTTTTCTAACCGAATTCGAGCTCGATAAGCTTTTAGATTATATATTATATTTTATTGTCTGCTATTGCTATCAACGCTTCATACAAATTAATTAATTAATTGCTGCTCATAAGGTGATATAATTTTTTTATGGTTAGGCATAAATCTCCTTTGGGAAAAAAACTCTCCCCAATTTATATTTTCTGTACCCATAACAAATTTTATGAGAATTATATTATATGGTATACTAGGAGCTCCATTAAAAGCTTCTTCATACAACTTTTGGTAATCTTACCCTTTTTTAATTACTTACACGGCATAATTAATCACAATTCTCGCAATTAACCAAATTGCAATTGGCAATTTTCTTGCCTGATTTGGCCCGTTTTTTTGCCTGCCTTGAAGCAATTTTGTGTACATAATACAGGGTTAAGGTCTGCGAAAACAAAACGCGTTGACTTGATTTGAATTTAATTGGTTAAGCTGGCCAACGATAAGCAGATTGGCGCTTAAGTCTTTAGCTGTCGCTTTTCACCCACTTGAACAGCTTAAGAGTTGTCCGGCCGGAAATCAAGTTAACTAATTGGCACACAATTTGACTAAATGCTGATGATTTACTTTGACTTATGGGGCGGACAGGTTGCCATTTGAGTGAAACACGATTAATTGATTCATGACTGTTTTGACTATTGATCTGAATAATTGGCAAACGATTTGCATTTGTGCATCGGTTAAGCGTTAAGCTTATGCAAACAGTTGTGTAAATTTCACCAGAAACAGATTTGAACTTGAAATTGTGAATAAAAGCGGGCAAAAGGTCAGCGTTTCATAAGATTGCTGGGCGAAAGAAAGGGGGAGAGAGGGAGAGGGAGAGAGAGGGCGCTTTTAAATATATCTGTCTATCTTTAGCACCATTTGTGGCACTCTGCATACGTTTGGCTAATGCACTCATTTGCATAACACACTGAAACTGCATTTGTTGCCACACACACTCGCACACACACACTTGCACACACACACACACGCTTGGGAAGCAAACCAACAACAAGAAAGAAAAACCATTCAAGATGTCTGCATGATAACCCACCTGATTACGTGCTAATTATGTTACCTGGCAGCTTATGTTTGTGCTGTTATTCAGCCTGCCATTGATCAGAGATGAACGACGTGCGTAAAGCGAATAATTTCTTTTGCTTTGGTTATTTAACCAACAGTTCTCATGGGTAAATATATCTCTTATGAGAGATTTAAGTGCGCATCGTAACAGACAGAAGCGTAGACAGCTAAATGTTCGTCGCTATTTATTTAATATATTATTTGTATTATTTGAAAGTAAGCAATATATAAGCAAACATAACACGATCTTACCCGCGATTATGTTTATTACTCTTTTAATCATTTTTTAAATTTTTATTAAATTTCAAATCAGTCTTCTCTATTGCAAAGTTTTAAAGTTCCTAGGCTTGACTGTTTGGTCAGCCAGTCTGTCAGTCATTCACATAATCAGTCAATCAGTTAGTTGGTCAACCAGTCAATCAGTCTGCCATTCAGTCATCAATTAATCAGTTAGTCAATCTTTCGGTTACTCAATTATTTAGTGAGTCTGTTAGTCTGTAATCAGGAATCAATCAATCAATCCGTCAGTCAGTTATCAAACACTCAGTCAATCAATCAATCCATCTGTATATTAGTATTTGAGTCAGTCAGTCTTTTATACCATCATTCAGTCAGTTAGCCACTCAGTAAGTCAATCAGTAAGTCTGTCAATCAGTCTGTCAATCAAACAAAATATTTTTTGGTACCTTTCGCATTTGCTTTTCGTGCGTGTTTTTCGTGTTTGCCTCGTAATAGAAGACAGTTCGACACGAGCTCATCTCTAACCCACAAGCGTTAATTGCAGCATTGTTTGTGGTGGTGGTGGTGGTGGTGTTGGAGGAAACGGGCCTAGACGGATGGATTACAAATCTACGTTCCGGCAAAAACCAAAAACCAAAAACCAGTTTAATTGTCGCAAAACATATTGCATAAATAGCCAGGGGAGAAAGGGTATTATCGGTATCGGTGTTAGTATTATTGTTATGCCGTTTTCTCTCTTGACGTCACTATCAAGCATATTTGATGTATCGATTACGCGTCGTATGCGCAATCAAGCGCCATAAATTCGTTATATATGCGAATGCAATTTAATAGACTTCATATTTAATTAATACATATATTTTTATTTTTCTATTCAATTATATTTTAATACATTTATCGAGTTGATGGACAACAATTTGCACACATACACATACATACACGCAGCTGGTCAGCAGACAGTCGTAAGATCGAGTGGGTGGGTGGAAAAGTGGGTGGGTGGTGTTTGAAGAGTAGAAATCATGTCGGCCTAGTGCAGGTGATAATCGTGGAAATCGTGATAATGATGCGCATGGAACGGATCGTACGGATAGGCCTTGATAATGGGCGCCGGATGGTAGGCCTTGATAATCGGCGGATGCACCACCGTCTTGACCACAGTGGGCAGCACCACCGGCTTGATTATGTGATGCGGCACACTGTGCACCACCGTCGAGCTCTGATGCGAAACGGCCGCCGGCACATGCACAATTTTGGCCACATGCAGCGGCTCCAGCGGCAGATGGTGGTGCGCGGCCAACAGTGGATACTCCGGAAAGTGGTGGTGGTGGCCATGCAGATAGCCAGGACGTGCAGCGGCCAAGGCGCACAGCGAGAGCAGCGACAGCAGCTGGAAAAAAGGATGTCCGATCGATGTGAGGCAACTCTCTTTGAGGCAACTCTTTTTTTTTTTTATCCTTTCGCTTACCAATTTCAGCATTTTGTGGGTGTTATCCTTGTCTGTGTGTTTGTTTTTGAGCGGGGTGCGCAATCTGGCAACTGGCAGCGTGCAACTGATGCCACCATGACACCACGCGGTGGCTTTTATACATTTGTCGTCTTGCATCAGTTGCCATTGGGCTGCCTCAATCTGCCTCAAGTTGCAGCAGCAGCTGCCGTCCAACAGCTGCAGATGCTCTCATTGTTTTGTCGCGTTTTCAATGCAACGTTTGCTGCCGCGGCAGATGCCTCCCCCTCCCCCCTCCCCCTCATCGGCCACTTTGCCATATCCGCGCTGCCGGCATTTACAACTTTGCCACTTGCATCCGCAGTTGCAGTTTCAGTTGCCGCTGCTGCTGCTGCTGCTGCCGCTGCTGCTGCTGCTGTTGCAGTTGCAGCAGACGCTGTAATTGCTTTGTTTTTGATTATTGCTTGACGAACACTGGCCTACAAAAACCAAGTTTATATAAAGGCTTCTTCTGGGAAAATTAAAGAAGGTGTCCTCAGAAGAAGGACTTTTTTTCTGAGGCAAGGAACCTTCTAGGGTTGAGTGTTAAAATAAATTTAATTAAATATCAGCTTTATAAATGGTCATATAGTTGACCTATCCAAAAAAAACTTTGTGAGACTATTTAAATATTTGAAGACTGAATGGGTATTAAATATCAACTATATAATAAACCCTTTAAAGGAGTAAATTTCCTGAATATACACGAAAAGGCTCCCAAGACTGAAGTGGAATAAGGAAAATTATTATTATGATATTTATTTGACAATATTTATATTTATAATAATATTTTATTGAGATATATTTACAGTATGGGTCTATATAACTTAAGAATTATATACAGTTGAATATTGAGTAATATTTTGAATGCGATTTGTTGTTGCTTGGTGTTAGTTTTGGGTTCAATTCAACAAAGCTTCAATTGAACTCAGCGAGTTCAATTCTCTGATCGTGAGCCCTGTGGTTAGAACTCACCAAACTCATATTATCATGTTTATCCCAAGTTGTATATTTTGTATCTTTGAATCAATTTTAGCCATTTTCCAACACTTTGAGTAGGGCTCAATCAAGCGTGTCTGAAGATTTTTGGCAACTTTTGGCGATTGTCTTTTTTTCTTCTTTTTGTTGCTGTTTTGTAGAAGCAGTTGCCAGTTGGTAATTGCCTTTGCTTTTGGCTTTTGGCTGTGCTTATGTCGCCGCAATTTGTGCCTTTAGTTCATCGTATACCGTTACTAATGCCAGCAACTGTTTGCTATTACTGTTGTTGTTGCTGTTGTTGTCGAATTGGCTTGCAACACATGGTTGCTGCTGCTGCTGCAAGCATAATTTATGCCAGTGTTACATTTGCTTGCAACGACCTTGACCAGCCAGCCAAAATTGTTGTTGTTAGTTTTCAAGTTGTGTATTTTTTATTATTATTATTTTTTTTTTTTGGCTTTTGGCACTTGCAGCGGAAATTCACACTCGCCAATTTAATTGTGCATTTTTTTTTCAACTGATTTGCTGGCGTGGAAATTAGTTGCAAATTTTTTGTTATCTATATATTTAGGCTGAGAATTGTCTGCTTGCTGCAAAAACTAACTGTGAAGTATGTAAAAACAAGTGTAAGGGTGCTCTAGTCGGGGGTACACAACTACCAGATATTGGTACCTTTTTTATTATACATATTGATTTATAAATTTATTGTTGTTCTCATGTTTGATGGCATTCTGGCCAAAATTTTTCATTTAGATCGATTCTACATTTAAGATCGATGCATTTTTGAAAACAAATTTTTTTGTTTTTGAAAAAAAGCATGTACCCCCCCTTAGTTATTTTCGAAAATTTTTTTTTTTTTTTCAAAATTAAAAGTTGCAAGTTTGTATTTTTAATCAATTTTTCTGTTCACAATAGTATAAAAAGAAACATTCGGTCGTTAGAATTCTCAACAAGTTCCCGCTTCAAAAGATAGGCAAGGTTGTTGCGAATCTAGAGTCGATAGCAAAATATGCTGATGATAGAACCGGGAAGTTCTTAAAATAACTATACAGATTCGATGTTGACATCGACGCAGATAGCTTACTATAAGTAAAGTTTCCATAAAAAAAATATCGCTAAAAAATATATTTACCTAACTTTTTTTAAATGGGTAAAAAAAATGTTTAAATTTGAGCTCTGATTGTCACTAGATAGACAGACGGACAAGCTCAACTCGGTACGCTTTTTATGATAATTTACTTATGCTTGTTGCAAGAAACCGATATACCCCATTTTACACATTTGCAATTAGCATAAAGAATGTGGCAACAAGTGGCACTTGCTGCCCGTCATGAGTTGTAGTTTTGTGAGGCTCTCAGTTCTGTGGCTCTGCATTTGGCTATGATATTTAAGACGAGAAACTGGAGCTACACTGGCTGCTAAAAGTTCATGAACAGGCAGCCGCGACATTAAAGCCACTCAACTGGAAGCAGCTCGTGCGAGCGGGAAGCTCATTAGAATGTTGCCGCAATTGACAGGCGACAAGTGCAACAGCAGCCACTCGACTCGAAATGTCAAATGGAGATAATCCCCCACTTACCTCCCAAGCTCCCCCGCGCTGCAGATTAATCAGACGGCAATTGAATTTGAAAATATTTGCTCAACAAATTCGCGTTGCGGTGGTGGTCCCTGGTCAATTGGCCTGACCCACTGGCAACACACCCGAAAGGTAACAAATGCAACGAATCCATCTTATCTGCACCAGGAAATGTTGCATCTGTTGCGCCCCTCCCACTTTTCCACTCTCTCAATCTACAAAAAAAAAAACGGGATTTATTGCAACTTTGCTGTTGCTGTTGCAAGCCTTTCGATTCAGTTCAGTGGGTTAGCGGTGTCAGTTAGTGGTGCACTCTTGGCGTAGCGCATACGCCGTGTGAACCCACAGAGCTCAAAGCTATTTTAGTGTGATTGCTTTGCGCACATCCGCTGACCAGCTACAAAAATGTCATTGATGGATACATTTGACCTTCACCGCAGGCAACAGCAGTGGCTACAATAACAATTACAATTAAAATGTCTGATATACCCGACTATGAAATACACTGTTAAAGAGAGCTGCCTATTTCTTTTATTGAATAATTGTTCTCTAACAATTAAACAGTGATTTGATTTGGGCAATATACTTGTCTTTTTTTTTAAAAAAAGTTATTAGTAATCTAGTCAGTATATTGGTATTTATAGATATCAACAGATAAGCTATAATTTAAAGAATTGAGTTGAAATATTTATTCGGCAACAGTTTGATAAATTTTCTACTATAAATAATATTTGTTAATACTTAAAATTTTTTTTATCAATTTGAATGTATTTAGTAAAAAAATTTTATTATAAACATTTTTGTGAGTTTTAAAAAATTTAGAATTTGTTTTGGCAAATTTGAAAGGATTTTTAATAACATACTATTTATATATTTTTATTTTAATTTTTGCTTTAAAAGCTATCAGCGCTTTACTTTAGGGTTATGGTATATAGTATAAATCCATATACCCTTTTACACTTTGCGAGTAGAGTATAACAAGCACAACATATTGGTCATTGGCCACCTGCTGCTGCTGCTTTGAGTCGTATTAAGCATACGCCGCGGTGTCCAACTATGCGCTGCGTGCTAATGCAATTACGTATCTCGACCAACTAAAGGCAAACAAGCCACTCGAATTGCATTCGTTTTTTTTTCGTTCAGCAGCTCTTTTAATATTATCTATAAACGAACACCCCACTAAAATGCGCAGCTGCAGACCTGAAAATATATCTAAAAAAAACTCCCAAAACATTTCTCACTGTTGCTTTTGTTATTTTTTGCGCAATCTCCCAAACTCTACAAGTTTTTGGCGCCGGCTGACTGAGTGCCCAAATAACCAACTAACTGACGGTCCGACGGTTGCCTGACTGACACACAGACAGACAGACAGACAGACAGATACCTGAGTGAACTGTGCCACTCGTCTGGCAGGACAGCTTCCCATTTGCATTGTGGCGGGGCGGCACTTTTTTGTTTTCGAACAGCTTTTTGGGCAAAGCTCAGAGTTGGTCAATTTGCATTTGGAGCCGAAGCATGTATATATGACAGTTAAACAAAAAGATTGATAGATAGTTAAGTAGATATATGTATTCATTATTTTCATTATTTTCGACTTGTGTATGCAGTTTCAAGATTTGTGTTTTTAGCCATTTAACGGCAAAGTATATTGCTGTAGCCAAGCATACCCTATATACTTTATAATTATAAAATGGGTTAAATCCAGCAAAACATAATATATCCATATCCGTTTATAAGTTCACGTATCCATTTATCAATTTTGTTTGTTTGTTCATAAAATGTAATTGTTTTGGATGCAAGCTTAAGTTTTAAGTAAATTAACTAAATTTCAATTTTTTTAAATTTTACATATCTACTACATATCTACTGTAATAATTCATAAGAATCTCGTGCTTAACTAAACTTAAGTTGGTAAAGTTAATTCGTTATTTTTTCTTAGAGAGTTACATATAGAGACAATGCGATTGTCAAACATTTAAAACTTAATCAACTTTGTGGAACTGTTTGACAGTGTATTTTACTGTCAAGCATTTTTATCTAAATAATATATTTTCAGCTAAATACCGTTTTTGGTTCAAAGAGCTTCTTATAGTCAAGCTTATTATACTCTGTAACAATTTAATAATTCATATAAAAAATCAAACTAATACTTTTGAGCAGATAAACAGAGTATGTGATAGTCAAATATACAGACTAGAGAGTATCTTCAAGTCTAGCATTTGAAGCCGCAACATTCTCTCTAATCTCATAATAATTCATATAAAACCCCAATTAAATACTAGTTAAGAGCGCTTTTTTTGCGAATTTGTTTTACAAACAGGATAGCTTCCGTATACATCGATTAAAATGAATATTTTCAACTGATTTCCGTATTCTGGCTTTGTCTGTCGGTCCGATCTAAGGTAATTCTGGCGACCTTCGGACCAATTAGGTATAGCGAAATGACAAAGAGTAAAACGTAATTTACAGAAATGATCGAAGCTGACGTATTTACCCAACTCTGCGCTGGGTGTTTGTTTAAGTACTGTAAATTGCTCCACTTGGCTTTAATTAAAAGCAAAATTAAGTTGGCCAACAACACTTGCCTACCTGGCGCTGGCCAGCAGACAACTGGTTGCACACACATCGAAACGAGCCAAAAGATTAAAACGATCTATAGATGTTGTCATTGTTATGCAAGCCAACTAACCAGAACTGTCACAAGACCCGACTCCCTGAATAAGAGTGAATGTGAATGTGAGTGTGAATGTGATTGAGAATGTGAGTGTGAGTGTGGGTTGGCCATAAGGCGTACATTACCCTCTGGTTCGGCCCGGATATCGGGCTAAGGAATTTTGTTGTTGTGAAAACCTGAAAACGAGACAAAATAATTGTCGTGAGTGTCTTGACTCGAAAATAGAAATCGAAAATCTATTAAAAAGCACTTTGGCCAGCCAAAGAATATTTTGTAAACAAAATATGAGTTGCTGCCTGAATTAAATGTCGCCAGTTTGCAATATAATCATTAATCACGCTGGCAACCAAAAAAGAAAAAAATCAAAAAAAACATATAAATATATATTTAGCTGACAAATGGTCATAACGGCGACAACCGCTCGAAGATTGTAGAATGGTGTTGTATGCGACGGTGTTGAGGCAACAATTGACAGCAGTTATTGCAAAAGCGGAACTCGTTCAAAAGAAAAATAGAGAGAGAGAGCGAGAGCGAGAGAGAGAGGGAGAGAAAAATCGAACAATAGATCAGACAGCGACTTCTATGTGGGCTGGAATGGTCTTGGCCCGCCTTCGTCTTGGCCTGTCTTGTGTTGTGTTGCAGATTAGCATAACAGGAAATTACAATAAGTATGCTTACAATAATGCTGACTTTGCAAGCAAAAGGAACGTAATCAGTAAATACCCTAGGGCATTACAGATGCTTGGGGGTATTATGATTTAGCCATAGTATTTGTAAACAGACTGAAAATCATTGATGATAAATTATTCATAAGGTTGACTGAATATAGAACAAATCTTTCTTTCAAGGTATTCTTATTATATAATTTCTTATGTTATTATCTTAAGTAATTGTGTTTTTTGTTCAAATTCCACAATTTTTTATGGTATCTATGGAAAAATTCTTCAAGAATCGAATACTTTTCCTTTTTATTTTAATTTGATTTTGAAAATATGCTTTTTATTTCATTCCAAAAATTTTCTTACCGATTAAAACTAAAAAATGATTGCTGTGGGGTTGCAGCTAAAAAATCAACAATCAAAGAAGCCTCGCCAATATTTTATTAATTTTTTTTTAAATTTAATTTTTTTTAAAAATTTGTCCTCTGTCTAAAGGGCATTAAATCTTTGCCAAAGTATGTCATCCACTTTCCGCATTTTATTCTTTTCTTACACCTATTTCTGCTATTACTGTTTATGTTCTTTACTCAGTCTTTAGAGTTTTCTACGTGATCAGCAAGCCGAACCAGCAAAATGTCCAGCACATGCCTTTCTTAATAGATCATAAACTACATAATTTAAAAAAAAAAAAATAAAAAGAGTTCTTCTGCAGTCGCTTCTTCGCCTGGCATCAACAACGAAAAGTTGAAAACAGTCACAAAAAATACACGTAAATAAAATACGAAAATGCCAAAGAAAAAACAACAACAGCTCTGGCAATTTGGCAGTGACCATTGCCACGCACTGAACTTGAGCCACTTGTTGTGCTCGTTGCGTGGCAGTGGCGACAATTGCGTAGTGGTTGTCGGTGGTGCGTGCCGCCAGACAGCCAGACAGCCGACAGACAGCAAACACGAATAATTTTCACGGTCAACTTTGGTTGAGGAAAAATGACGGCAAAAGCGAGAAAACAAGCATGTTGTTGTTGTTGTTGCTGCTGCTGCTGCTATTGGGTGTGTTGCAAGTGGCAGACGGCGGCCAACTGTGGAGCAACCAAATAGCCAAGTGGCCAAGTGCCCGACTGGCCAACAAAAACTGGCAGCTGACGTCGACTGGTTTTTTTTTTAAATGGGCGGAAAAACTGCAAACGAAAGCGTTGTTGTTGTTGTTGTTGCTGTTGAATCAGCTGCAAACATTAGCAGGCAGCACTTGGACAATCGGGTGGGTCGCCGTCGCTTGGGGGCATTTTCAGGCTTTTCTTAACGATGCAAATAAAATTACAAAAAAAAAACAACCACAAAAAAATTATTATTATTGTATTTTCTGCACTTTTGGCGCAGTTTTTGGATTTTGAATTTGGTTCATGTGTGTGTGTGTTTGTGTGGCAACTTTTGTGTATAAAAGCTGATGCGAATTTGCAACTAGCAACAGTTAACAGCGACGCGTCAACACAGACCCACAGTTCATTTCATATAGCAAATAGCTAGCGCCCAAGTAACGCAAGGATTAGCAAAAATGTTCAAGTTGGTAAGTGTTCAAGTTCTTACAGCAATTGCCACGCCCACAATTACACACTCCCCGCTCCCAAACTAGGTGGTGTTGTCTGCTCTGCTCGCTGTGGTTGCTGCCCGTCCCGGCTATTTGGAATCGGGTCCTTTGCTCAGCTATGCGGCACCCGCGATCATCCAGGAACCGGCCCTGGCCAACGTCGGACACATTGTGAAGACGATACCGACGTCCGTCTCCCATCAGAGCATCAGCCAGGTGCACAGCTCGGCGCACATTGTCCAGCCCATTGTGGCGCCCGTCCTGAAGACCTATGCAGCGCCCATCATCAAGACCTATTCGGCGCCAGCTCTCCACACGAGCATCCTGTCCCCGTCGTGGGCCTCTCACGGCTGGGCGTCCTCCTGGTAGGCCAATCCGGTTCGAATTCTGCGCCCTGTGACCACGGATCGGCTCTAATTGTCGCCTGGAACTGTTTCAAGCATTTTGTCCCCTTTCTGCATTTTATTCTCTTTTTACACCTTACGACTGATTGTAAATAAAAGTCCATAATTTCACAATCGAAACCCATTTTTAATTGTCTAGGTCTATTTGGGATTATTTAGCTTTGAAACCATTTCATTTTGCTTTTCCATATGCGGAATAAATAATGAAACCAAACTGGATTAAATCTAGTTTCAAATTCGAAAACTTCGATACAACTACAAAAATTGTGTGTCCAAAGTTCAGACCTGATTCAATCTATAGACTAAATTATTACTAAAAATCCAACCCTCATCAAATTTAGTTTAGTTTTGACAATTATAGTATAAACCTTCAATTATTTGGGTATAATTCCAACGATTCCAAAAATTATGGTTCCAGATTTAAATGCAGGATTGGTCTAAATTCCAAAAACCATAAACAAAAATTTATTTCTGAGCAAATTTGGTCCACTTTTGACCAAAATATGATAATTTGGTTTCAACTCAGTTTTAGATAAAATGATGGAGTATATAATTTTATACCCATGTAGGATAAATAAATCTAAAAGGTAAACCATGAAAAAAACGCCCCTGATCAAATTTGGAATACTTTTGGCAAATGTGGTATCACCTAAATGAAAATGTATTTTATTTTCTGCAAAGGTTTAAATACTGCAATAAAAAAATTAACTAAAAGCCATCCTTCACTAAATTTGTTATATTTTCGACAAAGTTTTTAAAATTGGGACTCATATCTATATTGAAAATTGTTGTTACATGAATTTTGTTCAAAAAATGTGCTTACAGATTTAATTATCGAATTTACTCCCCATCAAATTTGATAAACTTTCGACTGAGTTATGATACTTTTATATTCGGCTACATATTTATATGAAAATGTATGTGTACAATTTTAACATGAATTATGGTTATATGTAAATCATTTCATGTTCGACAAAGTTTTGGTAATCTAAAATTTGGATGCCCATACATTATATATTATTTTTTTTATAAGTATTTGGGTCTACTTTTTAGATGAATTTTGACTTAAAGTTTCCAGATTTAAATGCAGTATTAATCGTGAGAACAAAGCAAGAACAAAAAGCTGTCCCTTTTTAAAAATAAGACAATTTTTGACAATGCAATTATGGTTTATATTTTTGTTTATAGATATTTATGCTCATATAAGAACAATCTATTTAGAGGTGATGAGCTTAGCTATGAATATTGAAATGGTATATCATATAAATACTATATAAATAATTGTGCGGAAATGTAATCATAAAATTTAAATTGAGTTATTTTCAGAGAATTACAGTTATCCTTGCAAGAGTATTTTTATCATTGGCATACCAAGAATAGCCGAGGATAAATTATTTCTTACCATCTTTACCTTTGCCTTAGGCCCACAGGTTGCTGTCAGATTATTTGTAATCTGAACGTAGCACGTAGCTGAAGTCCAAATTGAAACTGAAATTGAAACCAAAATTGTAACTGGAATTGAAGTCCAAACCTTGCGCTGACCCTGAAAGAACCTCAAGAGACGCACTTAAAGTGCAAGTAATGCAACTGAGGGGCAGAAGCTAATAAAGGGCCAAAGCGCACGGCTAATGGCCGAAAAGCGGTTGCGGTTGGTCAATAAACTGGTTGCCACGTCTCTCTCTCTCTCTCTCTCTCTCTCTCTTGGTTTGTCAACTGACAATTGTTTCGAGTCGTTTTTGAGCTTTGGAGTTGAACTGAGCTAAGTCGCCCACCGACGCTAATTGCTTATTGAAAGTGCGGCGCGTCTGTGAGAATTGAATCTGATATCGTTTTTATTTTTTCGTTGTTGTGCGTGTGTAGTGAAGGTCATGCGTTAATGCCTGTTGCTGCTGCTGCTGTTGCTGCTGCTGTTGGTATATAAACATCGCCTGCAGTTGGCAGACCACAAACAGTTCTCGCTAGAAACTCAAACCCACAGCACAACAGTCAATACAGACCACACTTCAACCCCTTTCAAAAATAAAACAAAAACAATTTAAATATGTTCAAGTTGGTGGTATTGTCTGTTCTCCTCGCCGTAGCCGCTGCCCGTCCCGGTCATCTCTATGAGTCGCCGCTGGTCTATGCCGCCGCACCGGCCGCCACCGTCGTCCAGGAGTCGGTGCTGGCCAAGGTGGGTGCCGTCGTGAAGAGTGTGCCCACTTCTGTCTCCCACCAGAGCCAGTCGGTGGTGCACAGCTCCGCACATGTGGTTGAGGATATTGTTGCGCCCGTGGTCAAGTCAACGCCAGTGGTTACCTATGCTGCCGCCGCTCCGGTGGTGCACAGCACCTACGCTGCCGCCGCTCCGGTGGTGCACAGCACCTATGCTGCCGCTGCTCCGGTGGTGCACTCCTATGCCGCTGCACCCATCGCACAGATTGCCGCTGCCTCGCCGCTGACCTACACCGCCACAGGAGTGTGGTAAGGGACTGCACCACGCTGCACCACTTGGCACCACTTGGCACCACTTGGCACCCGATGACAGTGGGACGTGCATTTTGTTGGACGGTTTTGTGATACGAATTTGAATAAATAAATGTTTTGCTTCGAATATCGATCAAGTTTTTGTTATTTCCCGCTTGTTGTTGTGTGTCCTTGCTTGTCTCGCTGCAGTTCCTTGGCCCCCTCCTGGGGTCCTTACACTGCCAGGCATTTCCTGCCCAGCGACGTAAACAAGTTCGAGTTTATTTGTAGATAATCCAACTATAAGATACCCGTACTAAGACTTTGTACTTTTATACGGAGGGGAATTGAGAGGAACTTTAAAAAATATTCTCAAGAATTGAGAGCATATTTTAATAAATGAAAATGGAAATGGGTCCATAGGCAAGTTGCATTATTATGTTGACACATATTCATTTAATTATTTCATTTTTTATAATAAAAAATATAATAATAAATCGTTAATATTTAATGCTCATTTAATTTGCACCTCGACTACAATTATTAAAAACAACTTTAATTTTTATAAATTAAATGTGGTTTTTATAATCGACAAAATTAAGCTAGCTAAGTTTCACTTGAAAGACTTTGACCTCAGGTTTTTTCTGATATAAAAAAAACCAACTTCTATAAGATTGAGAAACTTTTTTTTTAATTTATTTAAAGTCTTTTTTATTTTAGTATCTACAACTTATAGGATTATATTTCACGTTGCAGCCCTGTTAAGATTTCAAGTATCTAAGATTTGAAAATCTCTTAATACGAAAAATATTTTATCTTCTATAGAGCATATTTACTCTATCTGATATATATCTTGAATTAAAGATCAAGGATCTGCGATAAAACAGTCCACAAATCAACTTATTTCTCCATCTGCAGCTGTTGATTATTTTAATTATAAAATACCAGATGTCTGATTTCTTAATTAATTCGTTCGCTTTGCTGAATGTAGACAACAATTGTAAGGTGGATTATTATTTTTATGCTACCGGGTATATAAATAGTGATAGTTGTACCTTGATTACAGCTAAGGTTCAAGGCCGGCGACGCCACGCGCTGCAACCGTTGGCCAATGAACCTGCAATGCGAGCTAAAAACTAATGCGCCTCAGTTGAGTGGCCCTGACTATAAAATACCCTGTGTCCAGCTATGCAACAGTCAAGCTTAGTTAGTGCAATATAGTAGTTAGTTGCTTTTATTATTTATATATTTTATTTCATTATTTATTTATTTTTTTGTATTGCAACCAATTTTGGTATATATACATCAATATTAAACAATTTTGGGGAAATTGAGAAAAATCAAAGAAAAAACTAAAAATAAATAAATACAATCGTTTTTTGAAATTTTAATATTTGCTCGTAAAACTAAGAACTATATAGCTACTAATCGACAACTGATCTCCCATTGCTTGTCAACTACATTTTCACAATTGCAATATACCTTCGTTACACACATTATAATATAGGGTATATAGAAACAGAAGGTGATTCGAATTTAACAACAGTGTCGCATTCAATGGGTATTTGAGAACTACCACTAATCATCAAAATTATGATCTAATTTGATTAAGCCAAAGCTTACAGTTTTAATGGGCCCTGATATAGCCCGATAGCCTTTGTCCACTGTTGGTCTCAACGATTCGGGTACAATTTGGCGGACATAACCATAAATCGAGTGATCGTTTTTTGAATCCTTAGCGGCATTGCTCGAGGATAGGAAAAACAGCACAATGTTCAGCAACTGAATAAATACCATTTGTACAGATTAATATTATAAACAATGATTTATTTGAATGCTCACCAGACAAATGGTAAATCGCATTTTCTTCCTTCGTTTTTAGCTGCTTGCGTTGATCGAATCGAAAATAAACTATATACTATATGCTATAGTTATTTTCTTGGTTTTTTTAGCTGCTTGCGTTAGTCGAATCGAAAATAAACTATAGTCAAATGAAAGCCTTTCGTTGGCTTTTATAGAAGACCAGCGACAGGTGTGTGGCCAGTTAATTTAGTTAAAAATATAAATGCTGCCTCTGTGAAAATGCTTTCCAGCTGTTTTTGCGGGAAAGCGTCGAAACTAAAAAGATCAGCTTACAAATAAATGCGAATGCTAAACTCGTGACGGGGCCAACTATTCAAAGATCGGGCTCAGGTTGACGTGCGACTAATGAGGTTTCGAAAATGAAAATAAGAGTGGGTTGGGTTTTGTCGAAAAAAAAAAAAACACCAACAAAATAGCTGCTTAAGTGGTGCGCGGTGCGGTGTGGTGCGTAACTGAAATTGGCCGCGAATAATAATCTGGTTTAAGGTCCATACGAATGAGAAGGCGAAAAATGAGGGAGCGAGAGAGAGAGAGAGAGATAGAGATAGACAAGAATCCGTTCAGGCACGTACGAATCCGAGTACTCATTGTATTCACTGAGTGTGTGAGTGGAAGTTCAAGTATAAAAGCCAGCGACAATTTGACAACTGGCACAGTCTACCCTTCGACACAAGTCAAAGAACCACCAACACTCCATCAAAATGTTCAAATTGGTAAGAATCGAATCGTGGATCGTCTGCTTCAAAACTTCCACTCAACGCAAATCCGATTAAACAGTTCGTTCTCGCCGCTCTGCTCGCCGTGGCCGCTGCTCGTCCCGGCCATTTGGCTGCCGCACCGCTGGTCTACAGCGCACCCACTGCGATTGTCCAGGAGCCGGCCCTGGCCAAGATTGGCGCCGTGGTGAAGAGTGTGCCCACCGCTGTCTCCCACCAGAGCGTCACCCAGGTGCACAGCTCGCCCGTTGTCGAGGATGTCGTCGCGCCCGTTGTGAAGACCACGCTCCATGCCGCTCCCGTCACCACCTACACCGCTGCCGCTCCCGTCACCACCTACGCGGCTGCTGCGCCAGCTGTTGCCAGCTACTCCGCGGTGCCCGCCACTTATGCGGCTGCCCATGTGCCCTATGTGCGAAGCCTGTCGCCTCTGGCCTACTCCGCACCACTCAGCTACTCCGCACCGCTGAGCTACTCCGCACCACTGAGCTACTCCGCACCGCTGACATACGCCGCCAGCGCCTGGTAAAGAAACGCGAACGAGAACGAAAGATTTTGAAGTCCGTTGTTGACTTGTGTCCCACAAAACAAGAAGAAACCCTAAAAATAAACTCCAAACTCGAAATTGAAATTGAATCTGAATCTGTGTGCAAAGCAGCCAATTTATTACAGGGTATATCGCTATATATTGGAGGGAAAACTCTAAACTGGAATCTGAATCTGAATTCAAAGCAGCTTACTTATAAAAGGAATTGAATTTGAATCCGAAGCAGCTTTATTTTTACAGGGTATAACGCACAACACATTATTTAAGGAGGCAGCTTATTTATTACAGGGTAACGCATAACTTCTTATTTGAGGTAAACTCAAATTTGGTATCTAAATACGAAGTAGTTTATTTATTACAGGGTATAAGCTTAAAACTTGAATCTGAATCCTTAGCGGCTTATTTATTACAGGGTATAAGCTCAACACTCGCATCAGAATCTCAATTCGAAGCATCTCATTTATTACAGGGTATAACGCACAAAGCATTACTTAAGAAAAACTGGAATATCGAATCTGAATCCAAAGCAGTTTGTTTATTACAGGGTATATAACGCATTACTTAAGGTAAACTCCGAATTCGTGTCTAAATCTGAAGCAGCTTATTTATTACAGGGTACTTGAGGTAAATTCAAAACACGAATCTGAATTCAAAGCAGCTTATTTATTACAGGGTATATCGCATAATCGCATTACTTGAGGTAGATGCTGGAATAGCCAAGTGGGGCATTCCAGCCGGGCTCAAACCACTCGCTGCCATAGCTCAGCGGGCTGCTGGCGTATGAATAAGTGGTTGGGTGGTGTTGGTGGTACGTCTTCAGTGGGTACTCGTAAATGGGCCGCAAATAGGGTCGCTTCTCGTGCACCACCGTCGAGCTCTGGTGGGAGACGGCGGCGGGCAGCGCCACGTGCTCGTAGCCGAGGACAGTGGGCGCATACTCGATGGTCTCGTAGCTGGGCAAATAGCTGGGACGTGCCCGGCTGAGAGCCACACAGAATAAGGCAACCACCAGCAGCTGCAAGCAAATACACACTTTAGTTGATTTTAATTTTTCAAGGGGTATCCAAAAGCGGTTTTCTCACAATTTTAAACATTTTGCGGCAAAATTGAATTTTCTTTTTCTATTTTTTAGTTTTGTTGATCACAGACGGGCTGAACTTGTGCTACTGTGGCTCGAACTGAAGAAGCACCACAATTTTATAGCGCTGCGCTGTTTGGTTTCTTTACGTTAGAATTGGCACAGACAATCGAGCCATCAAGAGATTCCCAAGCTTTGAGCTCGGCTCATTAGTGACCCATTTGGGCGTAACCGAGTGCCTAAGTGGCTCAGTCTCAAGGCAGCTCGCGTCGAATTTGGCTTAAATCAAAGTTGGCCTAAAGTCCTGCTACCACCACCCACACCCACAACCAGCGCTGAGCTATGTCCCACTTGTGCTCATAAATCAGCCGCAATAGCTTTGCTAATGGTTTGGGCCTGGTTTACTGGCTACTGGGCACTGGTCCGAAAGCCTGGCCAATTGCTTCGCCCGCCCCACAATTACCATGGCTTAGTGCCATACAAGGAGCCAACGGCGACTGCAGCCAGTTACCCACAAAATGATGTCAGCAAAATGCGCATTTGCATATAATGCCGACATACGTGTAGTCGTATTCATATTTCCCTCTTCTAATATTCCACGCCACAATGGCCTTTTTCCTGGCTATTTCTGGCTGCCGCCACCTACGCAAAAATTGTACGCAGCTTTGTGCCTTACTTCTCGCTAGAGATGAGACAACAGGAGACGAGACCAAAGTTATGTAACACGAAATTTACGTTTTTCCTAAATTTCGATATATATGCTACACTTTAAAAATGTTTATGAATTATTTCTTACATAAAAATTACTTTTAACAAACGCGACTGCATACTTAAAAGATTCATAAGTAAATACATTTATTTATTTATTTATAAATTGATAACAAAGTTTTAAATGAAACAACCAAATATATATAAATACATTTATTTACTTATTCAACTTTTAAGTATGCAGTCGTGCCTGTTTAAAGCAAATTTTGTTTAAGAAATAATTAATAAAAAGTGTTTATAACAAAATAAAATATATTGTGTTTTCAATAAAAAATAATTGAAACTTCGTATTCGAGCTTTGCTTCGCTTAAATATACATGTACTTGGTTTTTCATATTTTAATTTTCAATACAACAATTTGTTTTAAAATAAACTTTTATGCGTATTCTAATTAAATCTAAGTTTGAATTCCAAGTAGTTAATTTATTTTTTTAAGCGTATTAAAAGGGGCTTAAATAAAATAAACTCATTTAATTTTAAAAACTAAAAAAATTTCAATCTTCATAAATATCTATATATATTTTTTGATAAATTGAATATCCTATTTATTAGAGTCTAATCAAGTCATGTTAAAATATGTCGAATGTGTTTTCAATGCTGAATAACGACACGCGTGATTGTCAATTTTCAGACACGAACCTCTCGTGTCTCGTCACGTTGGAAAAAAACTGTAGCACGCGTTTCACGCAACTTTTGACCACGCCAGCCGGTTTTTTTTAGACAGCTTATTTCCCAGCCCATTTCGAGTGACCTTTGGGTCTAATTCAATTAGATACACGCAAATGCTGAAATCAAGACACCCGAAAGCCATAACAACCAACAACCAACAAGCAACCACTCGCTGACAGCCACTCAACATTATAATTAGTGCAGCAGTTGTGGCCAGCTCTTGTTGTATTGTATTCGTATCTTTGGCCCACTTGGCCACTGGGCCAACAACAATGCCAAGAAAACATCTTTAATTGCTTTAAGCGGACTAAGCGGCAAAATCTCTGCAATCTGTGGGTGATGTGGGTGCATTTATTGGGCTGTCCATTTAATTGGACATTAAGGAGATTTTTCTACTTGACCCACTTGCATTTTGTGGTGCCTTGTGCTAGGCGATTTGAATGACTTTTATAGCTATTTTTTGCATTATGATTTTTTTAATTTAAAAAAAAAGCAGCTGTAAAATGTAGCCAACTTTTAGGCGCCCACTTAAATCAAGCTTAAATTTGAGCTTTTTTAAGCTAAGCTTCAGCTTCGTATTCAAGCTTAACCCTTGAAAGACCAACTGGGCAAAAGATTCGCACTTTTAAGTCTTGCTCTCAAATTAGTTAATTGAATTGTCTTTGCCCCAAAATAGTTTTATTCTATTCTTAGGCCTAGGCCACATTTTTTTAAGTGACATATCATAGTAGTTAGCCCTAATATGGCTATTGGGGGAGCATATTTGCGGTAATATGTTAACAATTTTATTTAGAGCCTAATTGTCAAACGTTATGGGCCGCTGAGTTCGGTTAGTTGCATGGCTAAATTGGTTGCACTGTGGTTGCCAACTTAATTGCTGGGCTAGAAATACCCTCGTTAGCTTCTTGAAGGTAATGCGAAATTAATTAAAAATAAATTTGGAATAGAATAATACAGAAAACTAAAATTAACTAAAAAAAACTAAAATTAAATTAACTTCTTAACAACGATTACATACTAATTTAACTAAGACGAGTTCAAAGCTTCCAATACAAATAATATATCCTTACATTATAGAACTGCGATTATTCAGAAAACAAAGTTGTATAATTAAACATTTTTTTAAGGTCTCACATATTCTGTCAACTTTTTTTTAGAATATAGACAAGTTAAATTTTAGGGACAATTTATATTTTTTGTGAGATAGGAAAAAATTGTTTGCTATAATACAATTATGTTTATATAAAATAACAAGTTGTTAGTGATTATAATCGCATTATTATGTATTGATTTACTAATAAATTTTTCTTCATTTAAGAAGACTACTCAGAAAATTAGTTATATAATATTAAAATAAATAATTGTATAATAGATAGATATTCAATGTCTCTAGTTACTTAAGAATCATTTTCTGTAAATTTAATTACGCTCTAATCTCGAATGCATTGACACAATCGAATCAAAATTCCGTTGATTGGCTGTGGGCCACGCATTTTGACGGTTCGACAAGTGCACGTATACTAAATAGTTTAAT
Organism: Drosophila nigromelanica; assembly: GCA_004149465.1. Lineage (NCBI taxonomy): Eukaryota > Metazoa > Arthropoda > Insecta > Diptera > Drosophilidae > Drosophila > Drosophila nigromelanica. The sequence continues at coordinate 43,263 of SCDS01000779.1, forward strand.
TAATAGAAATTGGCAACAAGCAGCTGCCCGTTGGGACTTGCCAACAGCGGTGGCAGCGGTGGCAACAGTTGGTGGGTGGAGGGGCGGTTGGTGGACAGTTGTGTTCGACGCAACAAGCGGCTTAATTAGCGTTGGAAATAGCCAAGTTTTCAGTTGCGGCCAACACGATATGCTGTTGTTGTTGTTGTTGTTGTTGGAGTTTTTTCGAGTGAAAAACGCTGGAAAATGCGATTATATATTTAGCGGACATGGCTGTCTATTAGCCGGTCTAAGCCATATCAGCTGGCATTAAAAATCACTCATACGCCGCGTAATAGGGTTTTAGTCTTTGTTTTATAGCCATGTTTATGCTAATGGTTTTTCGATCAGTTCTGGAACTGTTTTGGGCCTCGATGGGCGTTCCAACGCTTGTCTTATTAATTTTAATGGCGGAATTACACAAAACGCGTCGCTTGCCAAACACTTTGCCGGCCAGTTTGTTGGCCGTGTTTTTGTCTTGCCAACTTCCTTAGTTACAGAATTTTTCGAGTCGCTGCCCCACAAACCGGATCCGGCGATTTCTGTGCGGCTCGGCACAATCAACAAACTACAAAAATTTAATGTGTAGTTTAGCCGGGGCTATCATTAACTCTAATTGACTTTTTATAGCCGTTTGTGTTCTTATTAAGTTTTTTTTGTTGTTTTATGTGTTTGCTCTTTGGCTATTACAAATACTACACTTAGCAAAAAAAGGCTGCCAAAAGCATTTTTATTTATTTTTTGATATTTCCTTTACAATAAAAATAAATTGTTGACTCTAAATGAAAATAAAAGTATTGTTTTTTAAATACATTTTTTAATTTAGATACAGAATAAATTTTAGGGTTAAAACGTGTCTAAAAAAATTTTTTTATGAAATTTAGTTTAGTTTTCATCCAGAAAGAGATTACAGATTAAATATAGTCAATATTTTTGTGGCACATATTTAGGCAATTTATTAAAAATTTGGTTATTTTATTGAAATGCACATTTAAGGAAAAATATCCTCATGAAACTGACTAAAATTTTTATCATGAATTGTGACAAAAAAATGTTTGAACATTTTACTTACCAAATTTTGCTGCATAATCAACTCATGATAGTACAAGTCATAAAAATCTCTTTATTTGATATTATGTAACTTTTATTACTTTGAATAGTATTTTGCTTAATATAAATGTTTTTCTTTCAGTGTAGACACACTATAGATAAAACTAATTGATGGGGTTGACGGAGCAGAGGAAATCAACTGAACCACATTATACATATTACGGTGTGTTTGCTTCGGGCACCTTCTACAGGTGTGCACATTATATTCTATAGTGGCAACAAAGGCGATTTCAAGTTCAGGGTGAGTAATCCCGAGTCGAGTCAATAAATCGTTCGATATTCACACGAGTCGCTCAATCACAAATAGAAGACAGCAACAAAAAGTGAAAGTCGCATTGATCGAATGACGAGCCAAAAACGAGAGGGTGGGGAAGAAATAGCCACAAGGTGAAGGGAGGGGGGAGCAAATAAATCACATGACGATGTGTGCATGAAAAATGCGCTCAAACAATTTGCATACAATTTGGTGACAGGCAGACAGATAGACAGACAGACACCGAATTGCCGCTGGGGTGTTAGCGCGTTTAATTTACGAGCCTAGCAAAGGGGCGTGGCTGCTGTTGTTGTTGTTGTTGCACAAACTTTGTCTATGCGTGTCTGTGCTTTGATTTTGTGTGTGGACGGCTGGTAAACTACTTAATTATGAAGCCAATTCTGCAATTTGCATTTGAAATGGCAAACGCAGCTCATTGAAGCTGTCAAATAATCGCAGACTCTAAAGTTAACATGGCCAACAGCAACAACAACAGCAACAAACAACAATTTTGACTACGTGCTTTGTTGTGAGTGCGCAATTGCGCAATGTCCTCAACGAAATTGGCCAGCAAGAACTTAAATGGCCAACCAGGCACCAGGCGTTGGCCCAAGCAGATTGCCCCACACAGCTGGGGATAAACCACAGTTGGCCAGGCCGAAGGTGACTCCAATTGCCGACGGCAACAGCTGGAAACCAAAATGGCCCAAACGGGGGTCGCTTTTAATTTCATTAATGAAACGGCAACATTTATTTCTCTACCCTAGCTGAGGGTATTATAATAATGTTGACCAATGTGTAACAGTAGAGTAATTAAAGGTTTTCGTTACTCTCTTTGACTCTATATTTTATTTACATATATATACTATATATACTTATACTTTGTTGACAGATGTTTCTTTAGAAAACTCTTTAATTGATTTTGTAATATTTTTCTTTACAAATAAGAAGAAAATAATATAAAATAGCTACACAACATTACATTAAATTTGCTAATAATAAAAAGTTAGTTTAAATTGTATGACAAAGTTGTTGACCTTCACGTTTTATTTAAAAAATTCGGTTTAAAAACTAATACAAATTTATTAAAGCGAATTATAATTTGATACATTTTAAGTAATTCAATCAAATTTCTTTAATTGTAAATATTTATCAGCACTTTATGCCTGTTTACTGTTAGATAAATTTTACCAAAAATCAGTTGACATTCAGCGCATTAAAGTGTCTCATTTGTAAGGGTATCCAAGCTTCGGCTGACTTAAAGCTATTAATTTTTTCTTATTTTATAATGGCCATAAAATGTGCTCGTCGGCGTTGACTGCTGCTTGGCTTTGCTTTTGCCTGTGCTGTGAATTGAAGGTATTCTAGCAATGTTTTTTTTTACCAGCCTTTTCAATTGTCTTGCCATTGTTACACATTTCAGTTGCTATTATTATTATTATTAGTATCGTTGTTGTTGTTTTTGTTGGTGTTGTCGCTGTAATGTGCACGACATTGCGGCAGAGCGACCTTGACCGCGTCCACCATGTGGTATACTTAATTGGTGTACACGATGGCTGCGTCACCGTTGCGCACCATATAATTATGCAAACTGCTAACTAATTAAATAATAACTAAATAAAAACAACAAAAATATAAAAAATACAATTTTTGCAACTATATACAAAGAATTGTACGCTAATTAAACACTGCACAAAACCTCTTTTGGGACTTGTGAAATTTTCTGTGATTTCCATTGAAAACACATAAATCATAGTTCAGATATTAGAGTCAGAAAAAGCCGCATTTAATTTGAAGTCTGTTTGATTTTGTTTTTTTTTTTTTTTTGTTGTGCTTGCAACGTGCAACGTGCAACATGGAATTGAGCAAGGCGCACAATGCAACAGCCGCAAAGTCATTAAAATGCAATTATAGCCGCAACCACAATGAGTGGGTGGGTGGGTGGTTAACTGAACAGCACGCAATTCGTATCCTGTTTAATGCCAATCGGTCAATCAATTCGATTTTTGTGTACAGCCCAAAAAATTATTTGCATAGCAATAAAGCCGCAAAAACACACTTTGTTTTTATTTATTTATTTATATAGAATGTCAACAAAGGAACACACATACATAAAATTATAAAATGCTAAAAGCCTAACAGGATTATAAACATTGATATTAACATCACCAACACGATGGGGGTATTTTATTTGCCTTTGTTGTTGTTGTTGTTGTTGTGCGACACATGCAAATTGCTGGCTCGAGGTGTCCGGTGAAGGGTTCAGCTGCCGTAAAATATGCAGATTTCGGAACCAACCACGAACAGAAATTGTCCACCGATTTTTTTATTTGTATTTTGTATTTTGGTTTTTCTTTGTAAATTGATTTATGCGCCATAAACTTTAAGCGCGCTTTGTACACTGTATCAAAACTCTCAGCAGCTGCCAGTCAAGGCCCCCACTTAGCGGCCTACACGTATTATCTGATCTGGCTATGATCAAAACACAACAACAACAACGCAACAACAACAAAGCGCACAACAAATGGAGAAACATACAAAAATCCAAATCTTTGCCATTTGCATTGATTATGCTGCTGTGCGGGCAGCTACCCGACTTGCCCGATCATTCGATCATTCAGTCGAGATAATGATGAGGCGTGTCCGGAAAGAGTGTGACCAGCCAGCGGTGCAGGGGGAGCGGGGGTGGGTTTTTGGATTGCTTGCCGCAGGATTGCGAGAGATATTAAGAATGGCTATTAAGAAATCTGGCAGGCCATTAAATGAGTGCTTAAATATGATTTGAAAATAGACTGCATTTTAGTATTTGCATATACCCTGTAAACATAGCAATGCACATAAAAGGGCATATTAAAATGGCGAAAATGTATGTAACATTTTGAATGTAGACTAGTTTAAACTAAAAATAATTCCAAGTCTTTTCAATCGAAACTTAAAACACAGAGTATTTAAAAAATATAATAGGAGAATAAATGATAATTTTAAAATACAAGAATGAATGAGAATAATTTAGTACATACCTATAAAAGGCAGTGGAACATTTGTATCATATACAACTTTATTATTTTACTGTTTTTTTTAAGATATGAGTAAAAGTTCATAAAAGAATTTCTCATTACACAATTTTTACTAGTACAAGTATTACAATTTCATTCTAAAAGTTTTATTTTCATTTTTCGTACAGGGTATATCGTAGTTTGAAGCTCTCTTTTTCGAAAGCATAAGTGGTTTATTTTTGTAATTTATTTGCATTTGCGATGCGAATTGATTTTGCGAGTTACGCATACGCCGCGTACTCCGTGCCAAGCGATAAGAAATCAGTTAACAAAAAATTAATGTGAAAACGTCCAGCACCAACAAAGTAGCAACAACCATTGGCCAGGCTAACGCCGATCTGAGCAGCTGTTGTTGGCCACTCGCAATTTGTTGTCAGTTATTAACCAGTGTGATTTTTCAGGCGCTATTTGTGCGTATTTTTGGACGGGACAGCGATGTGTAAATGAACCGACCGGATCAGGCCTGGTTTTATTTATTTTTTTTTTATATTTATTTCTTGTTAAATCTAGTCTAAACGCTGACCATTTGCATGAGGACAGCTGTGAATGTTTCTTTTTTTTTTTACACCTACGGAGATCGTCGATCGTTGAGTTTGTGTGTGCTGTCAATCAGTCAAAACTGCTGATTGATAATCACGTGCGTGCGCGGATTTAGAAAGGAATCTGTGGGAGCTGCGGACATGTGGACATGCGGACCTGCGGAGTACGCGTCATTGCACAATGAACAGTTAGCATACACTAAAAGAAAATTCAAGTACAAATGGAATATAGTCTTTACCAAAGCATTTTTCTTTCTAAATAAATTATTCTTGATTTCATAATCAAAAGTACCTAATACATAAAAATTTTAAATTTTTTTTGAATTTTAAACAATTTGAGATTTTCATTTAGAAATCTTGGGATTATAAAATAAGAATTTTGTTTTCAAGTCAAGTTATTTTATTATTTTTCGAGTGCGCGATTTAATTGCTCGTTAAGTAAGCCGCAAAATTACGATAAAAGACAATTACAGAAACTAAACAGAAAAAAAACCGCAAGAGCTGCAGCCAGCACAACAATGGTGGAAAACTCGCTTTTCACACTACAAAGCGGGGCAGGTCAGCAGCACCACAAAAAAAAAAAATAAAAATAAAAATTAGTGTGGGGCTTAGCCTCTGATTTCCGGTGGCAGCAAAAATTTTCAAGAGTTCGCTGACAACTGAAACTCACTTCATCTGGCAGCGAGCAACTAATTGAATTGAAATTAGCTCATTTGTGTATCAGCCATGCACCAGCGCGTTTTCCAGTTGTAAGAAAAATCGCGGCAACAAGGTGGCGCGTGACTGATTTCTGTTTGCTGTTTGCTGATTTCTGATGTCTGTTTTCTGTGGCACTGACTGCCTCAAGTGCGGATCGAGATCGCGTATCTCACACAAGCCGCACTCGCGACAAATGCCGAATGGAGCCGAACGTGAACGAAGTTGTGGACAGGGCAGGGCGTTCACGCTTTTGATTCGCAGTTAGCTTAATGCATGTTGTTGTTGCTGCTGCTGCTGCTGTTGCTGTCGTATTGTCTGCTGTGGTTTTTCAGAATATTTCTCGATGTTTGATTTGGTATAAATATGCCAAGCTGCGCTGCTGTTTAAGCATAACACACTCAACTCTTCAGCCAAGAAGTAGCAACCGAGCAACCACCAACCACCAATCAACATGTTCAAGCTGGTAAGGATAAGCACGCACCACACAAAAGACTTAGGCAACAAACTTGATCTCACTTTTGCCAACCCAAACACAGATCGCCGTCCTGTCCGCCCTGTGCGCCGTTGCCAACGCTGGCATCATTGCCCCCTACAGCCACGGCTACGGTTTGGGCTACGGTGCCGCTCTGGCGCCCGCCTATGCGCCCACCGTCTACTCCTCGGCGCCGATCATCAAGAGCTACGCCGCGCCCATTGTGCACGCTCCGATCGTGAAGACCATCCACCCGGTGGCCACGTCGTATGCCAACACCTATAAGGTGGCCACCAAGGCGTATCCCGTGGTGCACGCCGCACCCATCTATCATTCGCCCGCTGTTGTCGCCGCTCCGGCTCTGCACACCACCTCCACCTACCATGGCGGCTATGGCAGTCTCGGTCTGGGCTATGCCGGCTATGGACATGGTTATCTGCACTAAGCGCATCCTCCGCCAGCCACATTTACCCCCGCATGCTCATTGACGACCCACAGGACACCACAACAACAACAACAACAACAAACACAACAATATCTGCACATCCAATCGGTTTATCCCGAGAGATTGTGTGAGATTTCTCAATACAATGTTCGACGCTTTGCCGCCGTCAAAGCCCAGAATTGAGTAGCTAATCCATTCAAGTGAGAGACAGAGACGGAGTTAAACAGAGACACAGCCTGAGAGAGTGAAAGAGCTAGCAGGAGAGAGTTCAAGTAAATGCTGTACATCATTTCTTTTGTTATTGTGCAATGCTCGTGGTTTCGACTTAAGAAAATAAAACGAAAACCTTAAAATAATGCAACACTTTTTAATTAATACACTGGGCAAAATGGCGGTGCTATATTAGAATATTTTGATACCAAGAACTTAACTCAACTTCAAAGAAAGAGTTTAAGAAATGGTTAGATAATAATTTTGCTAAGTATAAAAAAGGTAAAAATAAAAGGTAACAACTTTTAAAATTTGATCAAAAATCAGGTAGTACATTTTAAAAATTACAAGTAAGATTTGGGAAAGAAAGATATCTCAAAAAAAATTAGCACATAAATTTATACATCTTACAAAAAAATATACATAGATTATTTATGTGTATATTAAGTATTTCTTAAGCAAAACTTAAAATTTGAAGTAAAGTTCTTTAGAAAAGTAAAAAAAAAATATTTAAAAAACAAAGTTCTTAAACTTATAGTTCTCATTTTTAATCTTTTTATAAGCTTAAACAAATTTTTGGTTTTAAAATATTTCATATTTTATTTACTTATTTTATTTATTTCTAATTTCGTAAAAATCTTTTTAGCAACATTTTTCAATAATTTAAACAATGCGATTTTTGCTCAGTGTAGCCAGCAAAGTGTTGAAATTTCCTTGAACACAAAATACACTGCAAATGCCAACGCCTTGGCAATTATGCGAATGCTTGTTGATAAACAGCGGCAGGGGGCAATTGGCCAAGTGGTTGCAATGAAAGTGCGTCGAGTGGAGCAATAGAAATAATTATTTATTATAGCCTGTCCAACATCATATCACTCTGTCTGTCTGTCTGTCTGTTTGCCTGCCCAGTTTTTTTTGTGTACCAATTTCGCAATTGTGAAAATTGGGTCGAATCAAAAGTGCGGCAAACGCAAAATATGTCACTTAATTTGTATTGGCCAAGTTAACAGCATTGGCTTATTACACTTTTATAGAGTACCCCGAAAAAACAAAAAAAAAACAACTTGTTGTCAAGTGTGAATACAAAACGAATACACTAGAGCATTTCTGATCAGTAGTTTACGGCTAGCATTAATAATGCCGTTATTGTTGTCTTTGTGGTGGGAACAACAATGCAACGATGGCCCTCGGCAAATACGTACAATAATTGTGGGCAAGATACCAAATGGAAGATACAATGCGCAATATCGGCATAAATTATAACCCAATGATCATAAACTATAATTTTATTAGTTAGTCAATTTTTGGGTAAACAACATTGACACTCGTCGATTGTCCGAGCTCAGCGGATTAGTTGGCCAGTCAAGCGGGAAGCAAAGGTCGCACCACAATTTGGCAACGACCTTCAGCTGCGAGAGCTGCAGCGGTGAACGGGGGGAGGGGGGAGGTTGGCTTTAGATGTGGGCAGCTTCCTCTTTTTGCAATTTGCGCATTGAATATTCAACCAAGCACAACATTGTCTCTGCCACAGTGCACTTTGTCGCTTGTGCGGGTGAGGGGCGGGTAAAGAAGGGGGGCGGGGCAGCACAGTGTGCTCGCATGGCACAGTTACCTCCCGTTGTTTTTTTCCCACACTGTGAGGCCACGAGTCGCAATTGTCGCAATTGAAACACCTGTTCGCAACCTGAGTGCAGCTCAACTCAGCTCAACTCAGCTCATGAGTTTCGAGTGGTTTGCGGGCGGTTGAGTTAGGTTGGCCAGCATAAAAGTATTCTATGGCATTTCATTTAAATTAAATAACAATTGCATTCTATGTGATGTGCATTACATTTGCATGGCGTCAGCACTAGACAAGCAAAATACACTCAGATTAAAATTGTTGTAGAATTCGCAACATATTTTTTAATGAACTGAACCATAAATAAATCTTGATTTCAGAATTGATCTTTCATGTTTTATTTATAAAAAAAAAACCAAAATAAAGGACCAAATTATTATTATTATTATGGACTTATACGATTCGAACGAGATGTATCTTTCCGAAATCGGACTATATATAGCCGAGATATAGCCATTTAAACAGTTTTTCAAGCATTAAAAGGTCTATATTTCGGGCAAATGAAGACCCATCTTCAAAAGATATATCTTTTTCGACTCGTACGGATCAACACTATCGATTGGCATCCAAAAATCCCAACTCAAAATTTTGACCAATTTTGACAAAAATCACATGGGGTAATCACAATTTTTGCAAAAATCGCGAAAATTCTAAAATCAAAAAGTTTAAATGGCGATCGATTCTATGGACTTATACGATTCGAA